>JAYMFT010147886.1:0-43462 GCA_038088735.1 Panulirus argus
GGGGGGGGGGGGGGGGGGGGGGGGGTGTTGGGTTTGGGTAGGAGGGAGAAGAAGGCAACAGAGATAGACAGTAGGAATGTGAGAAGTCTAATGTGTGGGAAATGGAGGGACAGAAGGATATGAAGTACTCGAGGTGAGAAACAATAAAGATGTGAATAAGATGCTCATCATGGGATCAGATAAGGACACTGATGAGGAGGAGAATACTGAAGAACAAACTCTGAAGTGCGTTATCCACAGCCTAACTAACAGTGCCTAATGGTCCAGCAATGTCCCTAGGGTCCTGCAAATAAGGTCCAGCAGTTCCACTAGCGTCCAGCAAAGCCCCTGCAGTCCTATAGTGCTCATACCGTCCAGCAATACTCCAGGTCTTGTAGTGTCCCAAATACGGTCTAGCAGTACCACTAGGCTCCAGCTGTGGAGTATTGCTCAATCCATGGTCCACAGTGCCTCATCCAGGATTTAGCAGCGCATCCAGGGCCATCAGTGCCTCTAAGGTCGAGCAGTGTTTCATCCAGGGTCCAGCAGTGCCTCATCCAGGGTCCAGCAGTGCCTCATCCAAGGTCCAGCAGTGACCCATCCAGGTCCAGCATCACTGCCCACAAAGGATGCATCACTTAGTGTGAATGAAGACACAAGATGGAACATAACTACAGGGGAACAAAGAGTGGGTCAAGAGTACTATGGGAAACGATCTATAACTATGAGGAAATAGATATTCACCACCACAATGGAGATCTGGAAGTCAACGCGGACACAGACCCTACTAGAGGAAGGAATGGGATGAAATATAGGAGAAAAAAAAATGAGAGGAACGTTAAAGACGAATGTAAAACACTAGGAACTTTAGACCTTGGAAGAAGCTAATGATGAGGAAAACTTGCTGAAGTCCCAAGTATGCCATGCAAAGGGAACGTGTTGTAGCCACCATGTAAAGGATAATGTTGCAGCCACCATGCAAGGGGAACATATATGTTTGGCAGGAAAAGCAAATCATATCGGAAGCAAAGTAGATATTACCAACCAAAAATATGTCTCAGCATACTTAATGCGGATAAATGTCCTTCGGGGGGAGGTGTACATTCTATCTATAAAAGAAATGTGCGAACTATGACTGACTTCACCAGTACTGTCAGGCTCATCATGTGGCAGTGAAAGTTGGTCACCTACCGGGAGAAAAGACATCATGCAATTATTAAGAAAAACTTCCTACAAATGTACAAATGATACACGAGTTGAAAACTTGCTTGCTAGCTCATAGGGCCTCATCCACTAGAACAGTCCGAACAGAGCAAAATAATGGAAAACTCTATAGGAAAATTCCCTAAAAATTCACTCATGCAAACATGCAAGGACTTAAAATACAGAGTTCAAATAAAATCCTTCTATTACAAGTTTACTGACAGAGTCAAATAAGCTAGACATGACAGGACAGACACGCGGGGGATTTGGGTTTTGAATCAAAGAAATGTGTGCAACATCTGACCTCCAAGATTCAACGATTGATGTATTACAAGTGTCAGTCCTCAAGACTGGAAACCTAAACCTGGTTATCGCATTAAAATAATTGTCACTAGTCACCAAATGCAAGGCTGCAATAATATACGGAACAGATAAGAGACATACAACCCCGTCTCCACAACTTGGTAATTCTATTCCAAATACATCCTTTCAGTGCGATTTCCACAAGAGGTGGAAATAGCTAAGAAACAGAACCTGTGGCTAAGAAATCCACTCGAGGTAGCTTACAGGACTAGTAGCACATGAAAACTATTACCTTGAAGAGTTTTCTCTAAGCAAACACAGAACAAACCAGGGAATATAATATAATGTGAACCTAATATGTGACCGCGTCAATTCATATATAACGTGCTTTAATCACAACCTAACAGAAGCACAAACAAGTACAAGTATGGATGTTAAAACAACATGATAAAACACACCACCCTGGAGGCCAATTCAACAAATACAGCTTTATTACTAAATTCATAAAATGGGAAGAGGTGAACGCTATGCAGTCTTGGATACAAAGGGAATCACAGAAGCACTTAAATAAGCACCAATGTCATAGTAGAACGAAAAAGAAAGAAAAAAAAAAGCAAGGAGGCGGGAATATGCTGCAGACACTTGAAAGAGCCACAGCTCCCTCGGAAAGGTGGACAAATCTACTAAATGACCTATAAGACAGAGATAAAAAAAAATTCATACGAGGCCCATGAAGAGGAAGAAAGAGGAGTAGTATGTGCAAAGAAAAAAAAAAAACATGGTCTTTGCGTCGGGTTTCTGACATTTACGGTAAGAATACGAACACAGTACGGACCCAATGGTGTGCTGCTGTTTGAACTCCTTTGTATTTCTTTGTATTCCTACACTTTTAGTCTGCTGCCAGATTACATATGTAGCGTTGAACATCGTTATATCACGACCCTTACTTGGCGAGTTACTCCAAATACATTTGGAATACATATGCGGTATCGACTCTTACCAGGTGAGTCATTCCAAGTACATTTGTAACAAACATCGCATACACCAGTGACCCTCACCTGGTGAGCTATTTCAAGCTGATGGATCATTATTGTAGTTGACATTATGAGAGATAACAATAACGATATTCTGGAGGAACAATAGATTTGTAAAAACAGGATACATTATTAGTAAGGTTCATGAGTAAAATTATACAATTCAGTCAAGGGCTGTTGTGTTAGGAGGGGGGAGAGAGAGAGAGAGAGAGAGAGAGAGAGAGAGAGAGAGAGAGAGAGAGAGAGAGTTGCTCCATGAAAGATCAATGAAAGAGTTAATATGATAAAACTCAGCGAGAGATAAAATACACCTTTTTTCAGTCCGAAAAGACAAGTTGATGGATTTTTCGAATTTCATTTAGAAATTCTCCACGTCAAATGAACATTTAGGTCTAGAGATGACCATGAATACTTCTATTTCGACAGCAATCACTCTTTCGACTTCAGCATCAGAGGCGACGACAATACGCTGGTAAAAGCGACAATTACACGAATTGCCACTTGTAACAAAAGCATCTATTGTCATTTCTGGGGTTAAATTTTCACTTCGCGAGATAAAATAGAAAAAAAAAATCCATTTGCCGGAACAGGTCAACTAAACGTTATTTCCGACTGAAAATATAAGATAAGTTACCTTACCAGATGCCACCACCTTTCATACACTGATAAACCTAATACGATATCTTGCTCGATGTCTACAGGTTCCATGCACTGACATGCCTAACAAATGCTGCTAATATTCTAGCTAATCTACCTTCCATTGTGAGTCACGGTGACAGAACCATATGCCCCTCCTTAATACCGAGAGTCTTGCAGGTAAATTCGTCGCGCGGATTACGCTGTTGCCAGCAAGGGTGCCTTGTCTACAACGTATCGTTTTTTTTATATCTAGTATCTGCTCGGTGCCGCTGGAGATCCTATATACTGCTAGGTGTCGCTGGAGATCCTAGGTACGGCTTGATGCCACCGAAGATCCTTGGTACCGCTAGACGTCGTTGCCAGGTGCCTCTGAAGGTCCTAATTACTGCTAAGAATCCTTCCTAAAAATCGCAGATCCTAGGTACGGCCAGGTGTCGATACCAGGCGCCGCCGGAAATCCTAGGTACAGCCAGGTGCCGCTGGAGATCCTAGGCACTGCTAGATGTCGTCTACACTCGGACCTCTAGATTCCCACCTTCTAGTTAGATGTCACAACTTGATGGTACAGACAGACTTTAAGAAGACGATTTCTCTTTCGCTCTGCTCACCACAAGATGCATTACGGCACGCCCGAGACGCTCTCCCCCGGCGCGGGGAAGCGGAAGAAGCTGAGCGTCGCCAAGACGGATTGTTCTCCTGTCGATGCCGAGGTATCATTTATTGCCAGCTACTGCGACACAAGCCCGCCGAGCCGGATGTGCAAACAGTACGCGACGGTGAGCAACAACGTCTTTGCTGTCCTTCAAGACTGACTCTGGACTAGCCTTCAGTACCTTGAAGATCGGCTTTGATCGTGCCTTCAGGAATGGATTTTGGTTGAGCCAGTTAGTTCAATCTCGACTATCTGTTCTTGGTTGGTCCAATATGTCCAGTTGGTGAAGAGCCATCATGTTATCAGTGAGCGAACATTCAATCGTCTATTTACAGTGAATACTGCTGTCAAACATCGTGGTTAATCCTCTGTTCCCTGTTCGCTCTATTCTGAGAGGTATACTATTCGTTATGGGCAACAGCAGTCAGTGTTAGTGTAAAATTAACCACATATTCCCTAGTGACTCTACTCATGTTATGTAGTGGAGAGTTAACCACCTATTCTTGCTGGGTTTATTGCTATCAGCCAGCGTAGAGTCAACCAGCTGTTGATTGGTCAACCATATGTTCCCTATTGACTTTACTGATGATACCTTGTGGAGAGTTAACCAACTATTCTGCCTGACTTTATTGTTATCGGCCAAAGCAGTCTACCAGATGTTTTGTGATTCTGTTGATGTAATATAGCGAAGAATCAACCATGAGAGAGTCAGCCCAAGTAACGAAACTTCTGCTAAGGACCTAAGCCACTGAAAGAAACCTCTGCTAAGATCTCGAGTCACTACAGGAAACCTTTGCTAAGATTTTGAGTCACTAAAGAAACTTCTGCTAAGGATATGAGCCACTAAAGAAAAAAAAAACTGTATTTCAATAACAAACATCAGCAGCAGCAGCAGCCATACCAGTTTCAGCAATGTGTCGTTAATGATGTGATTATCGAAGCTCAGACGCAAAAATTCAACGAAGCACTGAAGGTCACAGCTGGCAAAACGCGTCTAGAGCTCAGTAACGTCGGGATTCAACGACTGACATATAACGACATCGGGATTGAAGGTCACACTCAAGCGGATCTTGAGCTTAATGCTGTCGAGATTCTATGAGCGACGTTGAACGATTCGGGGACTTGAAGATGTTCTTCGGTTAAATAAGTTCGATGTTCAATGACGTTCAACGATATCGAAAGTGAAGGTCACAGATGGTGAAATATGTCTTGGACTCGATAAGATCGAGGGTCAACGACTGACGTTCAACGACGTCTGGTTCAACAAAAGCTCCACAGTAAACGATGCTATCACGGGGACGGCCGAATACACCAAAGCCGGCAGACCTAATGACGCTTCTTTCACAACACGGAATTATACTAATTTACGATATATCCGGGTTACAGTATGATTACAGGATATACGGACACAGTAGTTATAGGAGCAGCGTTCCTATACATATACAGCGGCACAATACGTACAGAGAAGATATTCATACACTTGTGTATGATTAGCTACGATAATTGTATTATATGCAAAGATACCATAGATGAGAATAATACATCAAATGTTAATATGATGATAAGGATATTGTTTGGGAGGTTAGAAACAGCGAGGATTAAAGATAAAAGTTTGAAACAGATGGAAGAACAGAACAAAGAAAGACCATAATGATGCATGAAATATCAGATCTTGAACAAATACCGTAGGTAGAAAGAAGAGGAGCAAGAACAGAATAACAAGAAGGTAATTAAACGTACTGGAACACATTGTCGAAAGATAAATCAGAGGATAAGAACATAATAACTCCAAAAATAACATTAATACCTGAACAAAATAAAAATACATACCTTATACATAATATCAACTGCACTTACTTCATGCACTATAACATAATAGACAAACTGGTACAACGTACGTAAAAACTATGGCTAAAACCATGTAATAAATACATCAAACACTTATAACGATACAACAGATATGATACTGTACTGAAACTAAAACCCTGACAAACACAACAACTCCTCAACTGTTTAAGGAGTATCAGGTACGGAACCCCGACCATCAGATCAGCCTGGCCAGGAGTTACAAGGATCACCTATATAAATTCAGCCTTCCAATTAAAAGGTCTGCACACGAGAGACGATCAAATGCGATCATGAATATTCAGACGTCTTTTAATTCCGTACAAGTTACCGGCCACATGCTCCCACCTACACGTAACCAGCCGGCCCCACGGGGCCAAAGGCTTTCGGTGGTGATACAGCCAGCAGCGGTTTAATACCTTATCATGCGAGTACCAACAAGGGTAGCCCTAATGAAAGACCTTATCATTTAATTGAATCCCTTTAAAGAGAAATAATTAATGAGAATAATTCACACGGCGCTGCAATTACCACCTGGGAATCACAGGGTAAAAAGACTCTGTGAGGGGAGGGAGGGGGAAGGGGGTGCGCTAGCGCTTAACAGAAGCATTTGGAACTGATGGCAACTGCGGCGCCCGATTGGTCCGATTTATGGCCGGTAATTAAACCGCAAGCACACATATGTTCCGTAGAGCCCAGGTGGAGTAATGGGTTGTCGAGAGGGGGAAGTGGCGAGGAGGAGGAGGGGGGGGGGATGTGGGAGGGGAGATTAGTGTGGGGAAGGGAGGATTGGAGAAGGGGAGGTAAGAGGTACAATGAGTGGGGAGGGGTTAAGGGGAAGGGAAGGGAAGGAGTGCGTAGGGGAAGGGCGGGAGGGGGGGAAGAAGGAAAGGTGGAGGGAGTGGGGAGGGAAGCGAGAGGAAAGAAGAGAAGGAAAAGGAAAGAAGAAGGTCGAGTTGGGGGTGATCATTATAATGGGGGAAAGGTGTGTTGGGGGAGAGGGGGGCGTGTGGTGGGAAGGCAAGGTATACGGGTGGGAGAGGGGAGGCAGGAGACTGAAGGGGAGCCGAGAGGGAGGGAGGTAAAAGGGCGTTAACAACAACAGGAGGAGGAGGAGGAAGGGTGGGGGAAGGGAAGGAAGACAGGTAGCAGGAAGGCTGGAGGAGATCAGAGAGCCATGTTGTACAAACAGCCATAGGAAGTGGGAGGAGTGCCAGGAACGGGAGGAGGAGGAGAAGGAGGAGAAGGAGGAGGAGGAGGAGGAGAGAGGAAAACAAGGGTTGTGTGTGGGGGGGGGGGGAAGCAGGGAAAGAACTGGCGAGAAGGTGTGCACCTCAGCTCCCGGACTGCAAGAAACGCCATAATCGCTGTTATTATCGATTTTCTGGTCGCGAATTATGAATGTCAATTCAGGCCCCGGCGTGTCGCTAGTGGGAGGCGGGGGGAGGGTGAAGGGGTAGGTAGATGGAGGGATGGAGGCCGGGGGGGGGGGACGGGTAAGGGACAAGGAAGGGACAGGTGCGGGACGGCACACAACACACTTCACACACCACAAAATTACCGGACTTTATTGCTTGGCAACGCACCCTCACCGTCTCATGCTGAAGGTAAGGAGGTGTAGTGGTAACGTAGGACGTCGTTATTACGCTTGTGTGTCTTACTGCGTGCGGCAGGTACCGTCCGTCATACTGTGTGCATCAGACTCTGGCACATGACCGGGGTCGGAGGATGGGAAGAGGGTCGACATAATTACAGGTTTAAAGTTAATACGTAAAGCAATTTAGCCTGTGGAGGACACCTGTTAAAGTGTGAAATGAAGAAGAAGAAAATATCCACAAAAAGCTTCAGAATTACGAGTGCGTCCACGACTGTCTGTAGCGCTGGCGCTTAATTACAGGCCACTGCAGCCTCGGAGGGGCTCAGATCCGCCAGTAATTTACATGGAAAATCGGAAAACATAGATTAAAAACAATGAGATGTTAATCCGAAATGCAATGCCCACGGGGCACATAAACTGCTTCTGTAAACGGATTTACGTTCCTGCCGTGAAATCCCGAGACTTATAATCTGGGCGTCAGTATAATACCTACAGGGAGGGAGATTATTCAAAGGGAGGCGGTGTGATGGCGAAGCCAAGAAGCACCAAAGGGATGGCGGAGGGAAAAGTAGGAAATAAGCAAGAAGGGAAGAGCAATTATGAGAGAGAGAGAGAGAGAGAGAGAGAGGTGCTTGCGGCTGGTCAGGGCCGCAAGCTGCAGGTGTGATCACAGCAAAATGACTGTAAGTCAGTGTGTACTTGGTACCAGGACCTGTGTGTTTACTACCTTTCTCTTCCGTGAGTCAGTCAACCTGACGTCCCTATCCAACCTCTCAGTACCACGATCTTTCTTACTAGCGGAGGCTACCGTTACCATATCGTTATTTTTTTCCCCTGGGTACTGTGTAATCTTAACCTAACCTAACCTAACCTAAACTAACTAAAGTTCCAATATCGCACCGTTACCTGCTAAGTATTTTTTTTCTTTTTCCTTTGAGGGGGTTCCTAACAACATACTTTAAGCTAAGCCAAACTAACTAAATCTACAATAACTGCCTTTCCCTACTCCCGTTATATTATATACGCTGACGAACTCTGCCGTATTTTACTTTACTTACTGAAGTACATGCAATTTCTGTCTTTTTAAGGCACGAGTCATCCATTTTTTCCACGAGACTATCAACTAATAAACCAGATATATACGGACCGATCCATCACCCATCCACCATCCAACCAAATAACAAAATCAGTATGCAGGCAAGCAAACAATCCATCCAACTATCTAAGCAAGCATCCAAGTTACCCTTCAACTATATAATCAACAAAGGAGCAGATCAATTAGCCAACCCATTTAAGAGATCAACCGAACACCCTCGTCAATCACATGGCCAACAAGATATACTTACCTTCCAATGTCCAACTAAAGAACCTTGTCTAACTAAGCCGCTGATCAATTAAGCAACTGGCCATTAATCAGAGATAACTAATCTCCCAGTCAGCGGCAAAAAAGCCGATCAACCAAAAAAAGAAAAATCAGTCGACCACATAACGCGATCAACCAACCACACAACCAACAGACCTGCTCACTTGCTGTTCAGTAATCAAAGAACCATCAATCAGCTGGCTATCGATATTGATTAGACAGACAACCAGCTAAATAGACAGCCTCTCAATCAAGAGCGAATGCACCTGTTGACAACTCCGCCCATTAAGAAAGCAACCAAGCACTCAGCTTGATGAGAAAGCCAGCCAACCTGCCTCATTCAACCTTACCGTTTACCTTAAGGATCGGATATCCAACAGGTAGAATCTTAATGCACCGCTTACCGTGATGCTGAGACCTGCACGTAGCCAAGATTTGCATCACAAAACTAAACAGAAAACAACTGGAAGCCTTACTACTGTGGTTGAGCCTTCCGTAAAATAGTTCCATAGAGTACCGAAAACCTGATCACTGTGGCCAAGACTTTCAGAGCAAAATTCTAGATGTCACTGGATACCATGATTATTGTGGCGAAGACTTCCAATCACACAATTCCAGACAGCACTGGAATCCTGATTATTATGGCCAAGACTTCCACGTCAAATTTCCAGATGTCACCGGATACTTGAACGTTATGACCAAGGCTTCTTGGTAAGTTTAACCTTAGGAGTTCTGGTGGATCCTTGCGGGAATCTGTGGTTAATGGATAAATAAAGAATACCCCAGCGGGTTACACCTAGCTTGGTATGACTCGTGGTTCTTACTAGTTTCTGATGGTTCCAGAGGATTTGTTGCAGACATGTTTCGACTAGTTCTGACGAGTTTGGGCAGAGTCATATTGGTTCTATTTGGCTTCGACTATTGTACATGGGTTTCGGTCGATTCATGCATGGATCATGGAGGTTTCTGGTGAGTTCTGACCCTTCTCGAAGCGGGCAGAACGAATCAACACTATACGGCGATACATCAAGGAGCCAGCACCACGCCTACCCAGCTACTACCACTAGCACTACAACTGCTACACTCTCACATCCCAGCTACGGAACTACCGGCAATGTCTTCTATGATCCTTGTTCAAACAGCAGCCAGTCCAGGTACCTTCCAGCCTCTCCCTACATCAAAATACGCAGTGGGGTAAAACCAACGCACCAAAACCATGATACCACAAAAGGACTATACAAAAACATGGCAGCGTAATGATTACCAAAATTTTGAGTGGACGATACAGAAAAGGAAAATTAGATGAAAATGAACTGGAAAATGTGACTTAACATTTGTGACATTATTTGGAATTAAGCAAAATGGTGAGGAAAGTCAATTCGTGACATCTTAAGTAGGATAAAGATCACTTAAAGACACAACACTAACACGGAAAGGCTCGAACAACACGCAGCTTCCTACGAAAATTAACCGACCGTCTACCTCGGCAAGAATGGCAGACACGAACGAAACAAAAACAGTCAAGCATGCGTCTACTGGATCCGCGGCAAGACGGTGGCCAGCCGTCGTGTGCCGCAGCCCAGCAGATTAAATAAACACACGGAGGAATTCTTCTGTATTATTTATAACTGTTGGTCCCATTACACGAAGGGACCCATTTGTCTCATCAGAAATTATTATCCACAACGACCTCCTTGCAACATATGTTACAACAGACGTTTAGTTACGCGCTGCCAACTGTCTCTATTACTCGTAATTAAAATAAGAAAGTTCTGCTTTCCACCCTTTGTGGTACGGAAAGATGACTTACCAAAGCGGTAAACTTTTCGGAAGACATTGGTAGCCAAGGGTCAGCGGTTCCATTTAGAAGAAAACATGAAGCAAACAGGATCATAATATCATTCAAAAGTAATCATTCAGCAATAACTGGGAGATCAACCGATTAATCTAGGGTCGGCCACACTAAGCTAAGGCTCTTAACACTTATCAGAGCAAATCACTGAGGTGTCCATGACAGAGCTGCTGCATCACGGTCACGGACTGTACACACGGTGTCAACATTCATAGTTTCTGATGTCGTTATTGTACACAATTTGTCACTTTCTGCTGAAACTGATCGATATTGGCATCTCTAGTATAGTATAGACGAGAGAGAGAGAGAGAGAGAGAGAGAGAGAGAGAGAGAGAGAGTTGATGGAAGATGAGCGATAATGAGTCACCAAGTGAGTCAGCAGTCAGACTGAGCAAAATGACGTTGTTTTAACACTTTACAAGAACAATCAAGAACACCTAGTTTTCCACTACGGTGCACCGGATATACAGTCTTCTCAGTTTATGACTGAGAACGTCTGTGTTAGAAAAATAGAATCATTATCGGCTGGTGAAACAGAGGCAAAGAATGTGGAACTGAAGAGCCGATAGGAGACATAGACGGATATAAGAATGACGCAAAGCACAGAAAAGGGAAGCAAATCTCAGAACCGATTAATAATTCTCGAAACAGGTTTATATAAACTACCAACGCTTCAACTCAAGAGAACTTGTGACAGCAGCAGTGTATTGCCGACGATACTATACGTTCAAGACCATTTTTGTCCACACTGTGAATATGGAGTTTATCAATAACCAACACTTTGACTTCTTGACCACTTGTAACTAAAGGTTGCCGAGCCAAGAGCTCCGCGACCATGAGCAGTCGCAGAGACGAAGGTGAAGACTGGGAACACGGTGGTTTATAATGGTTTGATCCTGACAATGACAGTGACGTCAAGAGAACACAGTCCATTCCCCACGGGTTCTCGGAAACGTCTCGAGTAGAGACAAGCGCAGCTGGTACAGTGATAAAGAGGACAAGTGTGCACTGTTGCAAACTAAAGACAACAGCTTTTTAAAAGTCAGGTTTTCTATTTCCGAAAAAAAATTTCAATCAATTATCCTCTTTTCTTTTTACTTCTCAATCTTTTAAACTTTTTATATCCATGTATGTTAGTTCACTTTCCCTCTTCTATAGGTATTTTGCTCCCGAGAGCTGGCTGCGTGTGTGCCCCCACCACTAGCTAGACCAGGCAATACAGGCCAGCTGCTGCGTCACATGATTAGTGTGGCCATCGGCAACTCAAGGGTGGGTCGTTTTGATACCTGTTTCTTTCCCTACACGTCGAAGCTTTGGAACTTTGTACCTTCTCGTGTCTTTCCTAATACCTATGACCTGGCACATGCTAAAAGACAGATTTGTTATTTCCTCCAAAATTCGTAAATGCTTTCCTTCGTCTTTTCTTTTTCCCATTCATAATTCCCTCGAAATTTCAATTAAGGCCCGGCCTTGATGTGGACTTTTGTCTGTGACTGGAGCCTTCAGCATAAAAAAAAAACACGTCCTTGATGAGGATTTCGGTTCGCGATGGCAACTGTGCTCTGTATATTTTGACGTACAATATATATAAGCTACAGTCCAACTTAATGACCTTTGCCTATTGCTATCTACTATCATTTTTCACGCCTGATCGCCGTTTCCCGCGTAAGTGACGAAGAGTGAAGAACAGACGAAGAAAGGCCGCATTCGGTCACATTCATTTTCTAGCTGTCACATGCAATGCGGCAAAACTACAATAATTACATTCAGAAGATGAAAACATGCTATAATTATACAAAGCCGATAGTCTGGGCAACACGAGTGTAAAACTCTCTCCCAGAAACACCCGGACAGTAATGACAAATGAGCCTTCGAAACATAAAATTCGAAACTGTTACTGTAACAGTCGTAGACAATTGCGCAGTTGTTACAATTCTAGTTAAACAACTGCGCATGACTTTACAAATGATAGAAGACGACTACGCAGTTACAAGTCAACGAAAACTGCGCACCGTTGTAATACGAATGATAGAGCACGGAGCTTATTCATCCTAATATTGTCAAATAGGTAACCAACTTATCAGAACGAATACCTCGGTCACAGTGTACGAAATTACCGATTGACGGGCGAGTGCAGCGCAGCCAACTACCGTAACAGCAGCAGCTAATAGAATCAGGGTTTAGCGTGTTTGCGAAAGCACCGCTGTTCCTATTAATCCGCGAGTTATTGCTTCATGCTTTGATAACATGATTAGCAGCGACACCTACTCTCTTCGACAAAGTGATTGTGATTCCGCTTCGATAAAGCGATTAGCGACGACTCGCTGCATCAGGGTGCAGTGACTTACAATTCTGTATTCCTTCTCTACTGTTCCGAGTTCTTTTTAAAACGTCATTAAAACAAAACTTACAAAATTCGCTGTTAAGGTTAGAACTACCTCGTAAAACTGAACTCTATAATGGACAAACGAAACACGTAACTCGGAATTCTAAAAGTTACAAGCGAACGGAAGTCTGAGCCACAATGTCGAGTCTTCAGTTGGTTTATGGATTTATCTGACCAGTTGAACCTGCTCGCTAGATACAAAGGACCTGGTACACAATGCTTGGATATTGATGCCTATTATACAATGCTCCCAACATCTATATTCGTACGACAAAGGCAAAAACGATCCAGCTTACGTCACTGACGTGGGCTGTTGCACACATGCTTCAAACAGCGGACACTCACAAGACACAAATTATCTCAAACCACTAAAGTTAATCAGCATGACTTAAACATGGCTTCATAATAATTTACGATTTCTCCTACAATTTCCGCAGAAATGTAATTCACCACCTGTGACTGTAGATATGATTAGATCCGCAAATTGTCTTCATCTTGTACCCAGTTATTCTACCATCTTCCCCACTCTGAACCTCTCCATCCACACAAACGCGAACTAACCCTCACCTCCGTCCACTCCCACGTGAACTACTTCAGTGTTTTCCATCGCCCACCAAACGCAGTCGCCCGGCAAGACACTGGTCACTATTCACACAGTGAAAACTTCCCGTACAAAACGTCTCCACTGCACACGAACATCAAGTCTCCCATCGAAAGGTCGTGTGAAGTATTCCTGGATCTTGGGTAAGATGGCGTGACCTTTTGGCCCTTAAGGGTCTTGGCAAAGGCCATGCTGTCACATGCAGAAGTCATACAGTCGTACTCAAAGGTTGTAACGTCTTGATGACGGGTCGTACCCAAGGGTGGTGGGTCCAGTTCATGGGGTCGTAACGTCTGGTCTAAAGGTCGCAACGTCGTGCTCAAGGGTCGTACGTCGTGCTTAAAGGTCATACGTCGCGCTTAAAGGTCGCACCGTCGTGATCAGGGGTCGTGCCGTCTTGATCAAGGATCGTACAATCGTGCTTAGGGGATTAAATGTTCCCGTGACACATCGGCTTCATTAATGCAAGGAAACTTTTTCTTTCGCATCAAGACAACATTCCGGTCAGAGTGGTACTGCACTGACGATAACCGAAATATCCTCACTCATCAAGAGATACTCGACAGATATCCTCAAAATTATATCGTATTTAGGGGTAATCACATCGTGCATGTTTATCTCTCAAACCTAATCATGAAAGGATTCTAAAAATAGCTTGATTAACCCATTCCCTGACAAGAGGTTGGACTGGTTATCACTGTCTGATCAGATAATGCGATATGATTAAAGCTGAGCTGAATTTATGAACTATACAAAGTCAGTTTGTCTTTGAACATTCCTTACGCATCAAAGCTGATGGAGTCTTTCAAAATGTTGCATATCGAAAATATGAAATAAGTTGCTGTGTATCTCGGCGTAATCTGCTGCTCATCAAACTCTTAATCTTTGTGAAAATCACTGAAGGATAAGTCAACAACCACGGGGAGGCTGTCACGCCGCCGTGTAGATCCAACGACAGCCTACAGTATCTCAGATCACTGCCTACTGGGAGATAATTCCTTCCACTATAATTGCTATATCAGCTCGATGCAAGGAAACCTTTCATCCCGTTTTCTATTTACTAACCAATCAGTATCTTCCTTCTTTCAGTTCATTACCCATTATTAGGTGATTTTTCTCCCTACATTTCTTTCTCTGAATATCAATCTACACATTCATTTGTTCATCTACCCGTAAACCAACCTCGTCTTCCAGCAATATTTCTCCACTCTCCCACTCCTCTTAATGTACAAGAATTTCTTCACTGTCTGACAATGGCTATCGCTGGCCACAACACGACGGCCTATTAAGACCTCACCTTCATTAATCCCACATCAGGTATTTCCCCCGTCCGTTACAAGAAAACAGGTTTATTGCAGAAGAGAGAGAAAAAAAAAAAGAAAATTAAAAGGACTGGTTATGCCCAGACCGGCCCGACTGACTACTTTCTATTCGCTCATTTTAACCCAAAATGTAGCGAGGGTTCTTCCCAGCCCCATCTCCTCGAGTACAGCTGAGGATGTCATGTGGAAAATAACATGTAACGAGACTACATGGCCTCAGCCGAGTCTAAAGCTAACATCCAGTTACCTGAAGATTATGATCTATATAGAAACGGGTGATATCTGGTCGATATGAAAAGTGTAGACCTCAGCTTGTTAAACCATACACACTTACCCTTCCTGTTAACCCAGAACTTTGGTCTTTGACCTAAGATTCTACGTCACTTTTCCCTCATCCCAAAGGAAAGCCACAACGATGGTATGATCAAATGAACTATTGCAATACCCATGCTACCGCAAGGCAACTCTTTCCATTATTCGCGTCGTATTCACATTCGAACTTTATAGAGTTATCAAACGACTTTCCCATCCGCGAGGGAAAGATGTCCATGAAGTCTGTTTCCAGTCTGGTCCTTCGAACACCCGAGGCTTGCGGAAGCCATGAGCAAGTCCATGGAGTGAGAGACGGGAGAACAAAGTGCCCATGACGTTTATCCCCACTATCTAAAGGCTTTGGACATGCATCACAAACAACAAAACACACGTGAACGTGCAAACAGCAAAACACTCATGATGCACATACCAAAGAGCAAAAGTCTTAAGTCTTATTATCCCAGACAGCGCAAGAGGTACGTCGTATGTGCCAGACAGCTCAGGAGTTACGATGCAAATTCCAAACAGTAAAAGACGTATGGTGTATACATTAGAGCAAAAGGTGAACGTCGTATATCCCACAGAGTAAGACACATTTGTAAAGGCATTACCACTGTAAGGTGTTTGATACGCTACGTTCACAGAGTAAGTAAAACATTACATCTTTCCTGTTATCTCTATATAAAATGCTCAAAAATCTGTGTGTGTGCTATCTAGCTACTCCTAAGCCACGAGGCCAATCTCAACCTGTGAAGACCTGGTATGGACTTGTTGAGGACCTTGAGAAGATCTGAGGAGGATCCGGGAAGCTCCTGGGGAAGATCTAAGGAAGACCCGGGAGAACCCTGGGAAGACCCTGAAAGGACCAGGACCACCAGGTGAAGACCATGAAAAGGCTTAGAGACGGATTTCAGTGAGAGTGTGAAGAGTGAAAACACGTCCTATAGTTTGTAATCTGCATATAAATGAAGCAGGAAACTTTGTGTGTCTGTCTGCCCGTTACCTAACTACTTGGTTGCTGGGCCGAATTTTGTGGAATGATAGTTTGGAACAAGGAGCATGTAAGAGAGGCCAACAACCTCCTCCACTCCCCATCTTCAATGTGGGGTTGTGGGTAACATTTACCGGCATTGTTCTGGGTGAAACGCGGTTGGTAACACAATAATAAGTAGCATCCTGATAATAATTAAGACATTACTCGTTACTGTATCAACTATAAGCTGCTGAATGTAAATCTGTGAGTGGTACTATAAGACGTGACAGAGCCGTGAAATCTATTGGTATCTGAAACATATTACCACCTACTTATGTTGATGGTCCAGGATACATGAACGAGAAGACCCAACATGAAATATGGTGAGTCGGAATTTATGGAAAGCAGGAACTGGTCCCAGGTAAGTATATTATATAGTATTTTGAGCAACAAGGCAACAGGATCGTTCTTCGAGGCGTTCTTCCAGGTCCCTGGTGAAATCTGCCTACGATACCCTCTAGGACAGTGCATGAGACAGATGATGAAACTGTTGCCAGACAGAGACAATATAGGGAGAGGAGAGCTTGAACAAGGGCATGAAAGACAACTGATGAAAATGTTGAAAGATAAGAAGGTAATCTTGGCAGAATGACCCGAGACACCTAAGAATCATTTGAATACGGAAATCTCCTATAATGATACTTCATAAATGAGTTAAGTAAAATCCAGAATTTTTATGTTATCACGGTGTTCACCCCGACATTTTATTTTTGTGATTTACAACTCAAAAAAAGGATACGTTCCTTAGCTTGTAAGTAATGTCTGAAAATAATGAAACATTGTAAAACCACTAAGAAATGAAATGTGGTACACAATCATTTAAGTCAACTCGTATACAAAAATAAACACAGAAAGAGACTGAAGACAAATAAACGACACATCATGGGTCAGTAAGAGCTCGTCCGGGGTCGGAGCCGCATGGGTTCGAATCCTGGAAGCGGCAGTCGGCCCACAGCCAATCCCAGCTGTTCACCCTCGAATCGTAACCTCGTCTATGGAAGTATAAATGGCTATCTGGCTTAGGATGGACAGTGTGTGTGTGTGTGTGTGTGTAGAGAGAGAGAGAGAGAGAGAGAGAGAGAGAGAGAGAGAGAGAGAGAATAACCACAGGATGGTGGTAGGTACCATCGACCAGGACGTAATGCAGTCAAGTTTCCCTCCCTGGTCCAGGTTGCCTTTTTTTTCTCTTTCTCTCTGCCTCACATACCAGTGGGTTACTTGTATTTAGTCCACAAAATCACACACTCCAGCTCACACATAACCCCCGACAAAATTGAACTCGAACGATTATGTTCTTCAAATTTCACCGCAGGGAGGGCTACATGCTAGCCTCGCCTAATCGCAAAATGTCTTCACAGATAAATATAGTTCAAGAGATGAAGTACCCCCAGAGGAGCTCTCTCCCCATAATGTACATCAAAGGTAATTACAAGCAGTTAATTACATACACAGACCCTCCGCAGTGGAGTGGTTAGTTAGCTCTGCAACTCAGCCATCCCATGCGCCCTGGTATTGCGCAAATAGCAATCGCATACATCAAGTATTCTGCTGTCGCTATGTAGCTCAGGAGAAATATGTCACGACAAGATATTTAGAAAAATCGAAGTGTCTGATAATTGTTCTAACAAAAATAATTACGATAATCATGTATACCTCTTTTCTAGGAATGTGAAATCATGGCTTGTTTAGAAAACTTTTTTAAGGGCTCAATGCGCATAGAAAGCACATATCTTAGCGATAATAATAATGATAAAAACAATTATAAATGAGAGAGAATGAGGCCTTTTATTCTTATGATCCAGGCGCTAACTAGCAAACGAAGGGAACGGCGAACACGTATGAACAAAAATAATACAATAAAATTCCCATAAAACGTAAAAAAAAAAAAAAAAAAAAAAAATTGAGCCAACGAACTCTCCCGTGTTGTCTTCGGGTTGACCACACAAGCCATGAATCAGCTGACGGACAGCCCGCTCTCACCGCTGCGGAAACAAGTCTTTCTTGATGAGCGGACGGTTGTAATTAACCTTTTGAGTACGATGTTACGACCTCCTGAACCTGGTCAGGTCAAATGCCAGGGGCATCATACCCGAGGGTCGTACCGTCGTGGTCAAGGCTCGTAAGATCGTGTCTAGTCTAAGCAGTTACCGAGCTGGTGATGTAGTGACTCGTACGTGACACCAGTAACTTATGGAGGAGCAAATAACGTCGAGTCGTGGACCTGCAGAGAAATATCATGCAAGGTCTACTCTTCAACGTAACTATGGTGCTCTTGTCAACTACTCTGAATGGTACAACATTCTATTATGTTAACAGTCACCTCATTCGACCTACGAGTGAAATCAGACAAATCAAGCCTTAAACAGCCGCTCAGATTGAGATTACCAAAGCTTTTGATGAGTTTTGATACGTGAATCAAATAACCTGTTAACCTTCTCGTCGCTAAGCTAAATAAGGTCAAGTCCTCTTGCATTAGTTTCTCAGTCCGGGAATCATCTTGGCAGCTCGCCGCTGTACTCTCTCCATCCTGTTCCTGTCTCTTTCGCAAGTAGGTTGACCAAAACTGAGCACAGTATTCAAGGGAGGGGCAGGGGGGGGGGTGCCAGTGACACGTAAAGAGTGTGGATTACTTCCTTAGACTTAAATTCGAAAGCCCCCAACTATGACGCCAACACTTTTTTGTTCCACTTCACTGCCCATCTCAGTTCACACCAGTTTATCAATGCAGATTAATAATCCCCATCTTTAAGGGAACCTCAGTATACATAACTTCACAAGGAAGACTACCCACATAACTATAGTTCCTTGCCTTGAGGCCAAGTTTACCAGGAACAACGGGTGGACTGTCTGGTAATCAGCGTTGTTAACGTCTAGACACCTAATTCTACCCGTTTATACCATCATGGTCCCTGTTAGAGCCAAGGCCAGAAAGCTGACGACGGAAATATCTCAATGTTTCTAGGAATGGCTGGTATGAGGGGTAATTAAGAGGCCGGAATGGTGCATGGTTCTCTGTTACGGTAAGGCATTCTTGGTGTTGGGAAGGCATTCCTGTGTCATACGGCTGGTGACGGTTGCGAAGGTCTAGATGATGGTATAGTGGCTCCAGAATCTAGATAATGGAATGGTAGCTCTAGACGATGGTATGGTAGCTCTAGCTGAGAAGTATGATAAGCTAATTCTATTGTAATTCTATCTAATGGTATGGTAGCTCTATATAACGATGTCGCAAGTCAGGCTGAAGGTCTGCAAGGCAACCGTATGGTGCCCCTTCCTGACGATACAACAGACTTTGGCGACAGTATGATAACCTAGACGACGGTACGACAAACTTTAGCGACAATATGGTACCCTTTGTGACGGTGCGATTAAATCTGGAAACGATACGGTACCTCTGGTTGACGGTACGATATAGTATCCTAAGTTCACTTTGGCAACGATAATATTTCTAGATGATGCTACGAAAGCATAGTCATTCTGATCTGTTGGCCGCACTCTGGGCCTCAAGCAAACCGTCCATACACCTTGGACCGTGACAATTAAATCCTAGCAATTCCAAGATGGCATATGGGGAATTACGCTTTGCTGTCTCTTGTTGCTGATGGTGACGGCGTAAATCACTGGTGGCCGGTAATTACGGGAATACCAAGATATTCTGAAGCTGAATATAAGTTCTATTTGATTTTAATGACATAAAGAAAGCCTCCAGTAACTTTGCGCCCTCAGAGACACAAGCAAAACATCCCGTAATTACACCTTAGCCCTAACTAAGTCTTTGTTTATACGTACGTCGGCACTTTTGCCTTTTTCTTCAGGGTGTTCGAACTGATTACCTAACATCCATTTACAGGCCTGTGGCTTGGGCTGCCGAACACTGGCCAGCTGCTCGGTATCTCCAGTGTCAGGGGGTACGCCGCGAGAACTGGAACGTGCGGGTATTATTCTTGAATGGAGGGATGAACTGGAGAAGTAAAGGTCAAGACAGCAGCAGCACAAGGCAACCCGCCCAACACCGCTAGCGTTACGGTCTTCAGCCATTGCTTAATGTGATCAACTGGGGTGTAGTCAACACAATGATGCTGTCAGACTGGTGAAGTCAACGAGACAGGTGAGTCAGACTGGTGCAGTCAGCTGGCAACTGACAGTCCAGACTAATAGGCTCAACTGGCGCCAAACCTTCTGACTGGTGGAGTTATCAAACACTGGACAGTCAGTTCGGTAGTCGCTAGAGAGCCGAGAGCCAGATCGGTGTAAATGAACGAGACACAGACAAGAAACAAAGAAGAACCCGTTGGCAATAATTCATCCTCCACACGCAAACAGACTGATACAGACATACGGCCATGCAAAGTAACGTGTACGGGTTCAGTAGGCACAGAGAAACAAGCAACTCAGCTGCCGACGACCATGAAAGACAGACAGACAGACAGATATATACAGGAGTGCAGTTACACCGACAGTGACGAGTCTCCGTGTGTCTTTATAAAGATGCCTCCAAAGTCGTGCTCTCACCCAGATGATCGCAGGTAAAGAAGCACTCTTAAGGTAACAAGCAGGTAATCTTGCTCACGCACACATACACCTGCACACACAGATAATACATCAACACATTCAATAGGACACAAGGAAAAGGGACACTTAAGACCAGTACTCGCATAAAGCAAGGCTCTTCAGTGCATGAAAAACGTAAATACGTACGCACACGCACACGCACACACACACACACACACACCAGAAACAGAGGTGTCACAAAAAGTTGTCTCGCGTGACGTCACAAGGAGCAGCCTATAAATTCTTATCGTCCGGCCACACATGGAGATGACCTGATGAGCCGGCCACACATGGAGATGACCTGATGGGCCGGCCACACATGCAGATGACCTGATGGGTCGGCCACACATGCAAATGACCTGGTGGGCCGGCCACACATGCAGATGACCTGGTGGGCCGGCCACACATGCAAATGACCTGGTGGGCCGGCCACACATGCAGATGACCTGGTGGGCCGGCCACACATGCAGATGACCTGGTGGGCCGGCCACACATGGTGATGACCAGATAGGCTGCAGGCGATCTCTCCCACAGAGCACCCTGCGGGCTGATCCCAGAGTGTGGGGCGACCTGTCGGGCGACGCGGCTCGTAAATACTACCAAGATGGGGTTGAGGGGAGGGTAGGGGGGAGGAATTAGGGTGAGGATGGGGTGGGGGGAGGCGAGGGTGTGGGTGGAGATGTGTATTTGTGTGGGCGGTGGTAGTGATGGGCGTGTCTGTGTGGGGTGGTGGTGGTGGTGGTGGTAGATAGATAGAGATAGATAGATAGATTGCGAGAAAGAGAGAGAGAGAGACAGAGAGAGAGAGAGAGAGAGAGAGAGAGAGAGAGAGAATATTTCCAGCTTTCAATTATCTGGAAGTATTATTTTCGAATAATTGTGTTGCCTTGCAGTACGGAGGCCACGTCGACCATCGCCATCAACTGTAATGACACTGACATTTACCATAGGTTCTTGTGTGTGCGTCTCGGAGCCTCAAACCACTGGCCAATCATCCCGACCGCGACACTCTGCCACGCTTCACAAACCCAGTTACCCGAAGCCCTGAAATAATCCACAAATTACCCGTTCGCAAGCCCTGGAAACACTCCGCCGGACGTAACCGCAGACACTCAACAGCAACATTCACAATGATCGATCGAAGAAGTTTCTCTTTGCACTGAAGAAAAAATAAAGGTTGAAAGAAAAAAAAAAATCGATGCGTCTCATTCGGTCTGACTGGAGCCGAGGCGCCGCAAACGAGCCGGCGGAGATGACGACGATAGGAGCCGCCTTCTTCCTGGCATTAGAAGCGTGTACTTAGGTGACGATTAATTGTTAACATCTACGAAGGTGCGGCATTAATCACAGCCTGGGTGCTGGTTCCTGCAGACTAGGGTAGGGTGGGGAGGGTGGGGGGTTGGTCAGGGCTTGTGCCTGGTGCATGGGGGATGGGTGGAGGGAGGTAGTGGAAAGGAGGGGTCGGTGGAGGGAGGAATGGGGAAGGGGAGGAGGGAGTCCAACCCTGTCATTAGACACGATACCATGAGTGACTGGCTGTTTTTTCTATTGATTTAGAAGGCTTCAAGTCCCACAACTTGAGGGTGAAAATGCACATAAACACTAGGGTTTTACTGCCTCCTGCCGCTTTCCTCTTGAGGTTTTCTGAGAGTTTTACGAAAAATTCTCCATCTCGGAGAGATCCGTGTGCTCCTTTAGTGCACCAACGGATGGCAAGCATTACCTAGGATGATCAAAACAACGATCAATTACACGTGTAAAGCATTCTCTATGTAAAACAGCACCCAGAGATTACTAAGTGCGAGGAAGTTAGTCAAGTTTTAACCAGGTTTAACCCGGACTGTGGATGAATACTGTGCTTCATGAACTGGCAGAATATACACAACACGGACGAACGGACAGACGGACACCACTAAGATGATTGGTGTAAAAGACATACCAATAACAGACAATAGCAAAGAAAGAATATATGATATTAGAGGGAATAAAAGTTAAATGACTACGTTGCAAATTCAATAATTTTTAGAATAATGAACTGTTACGGAAGCAGTACTTTGTGAAATAACATAAGACAGTTGTTGGCACTACATTTATCACGATATAGACAGTAATTGTACGAGAAGTGAACACTTTTTTTCTTCAGAGCCTTCAACGATCCAGACGATGCACACAGCGCAACAGAAATTTAAAAGACTGTATGCAAGAAAAAGTCCAAGAGGTGGGGACTCACAAGTGTAAAACTCCCTCCCTGTACGGTACAAATATGTAAATATCAATACGTAATTAACCACACACACACACACACACACACACGTACTCACTCACCCACGGGCATGTTTTGCCAAAAGCGTAGAAAAGGATCAACATGGTTCGCTACCAGCCGAAAAGTACAAATTTCTATCAGTGGTAAACCTGCTGCGGGCTGGATGACATGATCCAGCTGAGAAACACACGAGTGCGTCATTTTGCTGATCTTCCACTGCAGAGCAAAGCCAAACATTTCTATGGATCTGTTACAAAAATATCCAGTGTCCTGGACACTCTGAGTCATTTACAGTCAACAAAAGAATGTAGATTCCTTCAGGTATCGTGTGGCCGGTGCTTCTGATTATCTTCTGTATTGCTTATACTTAATGATTTCCCCTTCCTCACGCCATCCATATTTCTTGAACTTAATCAAGAATGATTTGCTTAATGAAACTGGACAAATGAGTGTAATTCACTTCTTTCGTGATGCTTATTTTAAGAAGTATTTTACAAATAGAAAGTTGTAAGAAAGTGAAGGGTTGACTATTTCTGTCGGATGGCGAGCAAAAATATATCTATAATCTAGACATCCATATTTAGCTCGAGAAGGGTTCGTCAAAGAGGACCTTGATGCATGAGTAACCATAAATGTTCAAAGAAACGAATCAGGATTCGAATCATATTTAAATGAATTAGAGTGAAATCGTATGTAGTTGCTGGGGCCATTCCATTCGTCAAAGAACATTCACGGAGAATGGAAGGCAGATATAACGCGAGCCTTCACATGAAATACGAATAAAGTAACCCAATTATGCTATGTTTTTCATTTGAAATGCGTATCTCAGAGCTCTGCCAAAATTTCCGAATATTCTTTAATCAATCCACTTTATTTCAATATAAACTTATAA
The DNA here is from genome assembly GCA_038088735.1 of Panulirus argus. Lineage (NCBI taxonomy): Eukaryota > Metazoa > Arthropoda > Malacostraca > Decapoda > Palinuridae > Panulirus > Panulirus argus. The sequence continues at coordinate 23,828 of JAYMFT010147886.1, forward strand.
TCCTTTTCTTTTAACCAAATGCCAAATATTGTTATGTTTTACCAATGAAACACAAAATGTTCAATAAAACAGAAAGCAGACGACAGGAATACAGGAATATCTGACAGATCCATTCACCCATCCAACTGTATCCGAAAGCAATACTAACTCAGATACCAAATAAAGAGAACACGCAAACGATACATGGCGACACCCGGGAGACTATATCACAACTCTTCGTCCTGTGTTTCAAATTGTAAAGCATGGTAAATGTAGCGATAATTTTATTGTTGACTGTACACACACCAGAGAGAGAGGGAGAGAGAGAGAGAGAGAGATTCTTACAAACCTTGCGGCTGCGTGGTTTAAATTCTAATTCTCTCTCTCTCTCTCTCTCTCTCTCTCTCTCTATATATATATATATATATATATATATATATATGCCTCTGAACTTGCACCTGTGCTTGCTCGTCTACTCCGTTTCTGTTTAAAAACAAAATTTTCCCTTCACCTTGGAAGCACGCACTGATACACCCCATCCCTAAGAAGGGTGATCGTTCTGACCCCTCTAGCTACCGTTCTATTGTTCTGACATCCACCACTTCCAAAGTCTTTGAATCCCTCCTCCACTCCCATATCCTTAGACACCTAGAAACTCAGTCTTCTCTCTGATCACCAGTTTGGCTTCCATAAGGCGAGATCTACGGGTGATATTCTTTCTTATCTTACTAATGTCTGGTCATCATCCCTGAAAGATCTTGGAGAGTCATGTGTAGTTGCCACTGACATAACCAAAGTTTTCAGAGGGTGTGGCATCGGGGTCTCTCATCTTTAAGCTCCCCTCCCTCACTTTAGTCCTTTATATAAAGCTTCCTCTCCGGCCTATCTGTCTCTGTAGTTGTTGATAGTTCAGCCTTCCACTTATTCTCCATGAACAGCGGTGTCCCTCAAGTTCTGTCCTGTCTCCTACACTTTTTCTCCTTTTTTTGTCAACGATTTCCTCTCCTCCACAAATAATCAAATGCACTCACACGCTGACATCTGAACACTGTATTCATCCACATCCTTGAATTCTGTTCTTTCCTCTTCTCTCTTGATCTGCATCATGTCTTGACACAGCTTCCCCAAGATACTCAGACCTGGACACGATATCTCGGTGGGGAAGACAAAATCTAGTTACGTTCAATGCCTCTAAGTCCTAGTTTCTACCCATCTCTCCATCAAAAATTCCTCATAACTCTCGTTATAGGTGTGTAACACTGCGTCAGGCGGTGTATGGCCACCCCAACATCATCAGGACCCTAATGGAGGTCTCGTCTGCAATCATCAATTTGTGGTCCCATCATCATCGACCGTCTACCCCTATCATCATCACAATGCTCCATCCATCGTAACCATATGATCCAAAAATGTGAAGGACCCCCATCACTGCAAGTATCCCCATCATCGATCATGCTCCACTATCATCCATAGTGCTCCTGTTATCACTGCTGTGCTCATCCATTAGGCTCATCCGCATACCTCCCAAGTCCCAACAGTAAGCACCATGGGCTCCAGAGTTTACCATCCATGTCCACATCACCAAGCAAGGTTTGTTCATCATCATCAACAACGGTGTCGCATCATCATCAACTTTGCTCCTCCTTTATCAACAACCGCGTTCCGCAGTCAACGGCTGCATACCCCAATCATCAATAACTGTGTGTAACATCAACAACTAACTGCATAACCTTATCACTAACCATATGCCCAAATCATCAACCATGTAAACCTATCATCAATCATCTACTCCATCCTCAACCATGGGTCTTCAATCATCAACCGAAGACTTTGGCAGACTGTATACATGTACTGGATTACTAGATCCTGTAATCATGTCCATATTTACCTATTCTAAGGATGAGTCCTGGTGTTATTCAGGATCTCTCTCCAAAGGCTCCTGCTGCCTAAGGATGAGCTACTTCCTGTGACAAGGAAATGTGGTCTTCTTACGAACGAGAAATTGTCTGAAGAAATAAAATGGTACAGCCTCGCCAAGGTGTCCCTTCGCTCACGGTGTAATCTCATGCAGGCGAAGTCCGGTAATACCGATCATATATATCTCATAACTATACGCCATTTCCTGTATTAGCGAAGCAGCGCCAGGGTAGCCCAAGACATGGCCTCATTCACCCACATCCACTCTCTAACCGTCATGTATAATATATACCTTTTACATATATAAATTTTCTTTTCTCCCAGCACTAAACGCTAGGGCTTCGCTCTTTTGAGCCCACGTTTGATATATAATCCAGGGGCTGCATGACGGGCAGTGTCCACGGTGCCAGACATTCACAATGGTATAGGGAAGAGCCATTATGATGGACACACTGACCTCGACAATGACCTGGAACGCTTGACAAATGACCTTTCCTTGACCCGTCCAGTAACGCCATCAATAATATACACATTTCTCTCTCTCCTGCTGGAGGAAAAATCGAATCGTAGTGTTCCGCTTTGCTTCTGTGTTACGGTCTTTCTTCGAACAGAACCAAGAATGCATTTATTGCTCTTTATATATAATGATATTACAGCATTCAATTCACTTCGCACATTTCTAAATACATTGTCTCTTTTCCTCTCTCTCTCTCTCCCTCTCCACTCGCTGACTTTCTGTATTAGATTCCCATGTTAGAGGCACCGAGGCAATCTTAAATCGAACACATGCAAAGAAAGGCTTGTGTGGTTTCAAAGAGAATTATCCATTACCATCAAAATAAACATTCAAAGGACACCAATTCAGCATGAACAGAGAGAGAGAGAGAGAGAGAGAGAGAGAGAGAGAGAGAGAGAGAGAGAGAGAGAGAGAGCAGATGAACGAACCTCTTACCGCTTTTTTTTTTTTTTTCCTATGTTAGCTGAGACGGCACGGGCCGTTTCAGCCAACCTCTGAACTTCTCGACCGCTGTATTATGAATGCCGGTAAGACGAGCCCCAGTAGGAGGTACCTCGCCAGACACTTCTCTGCACTGGGAGACACCGACCTGCATGAATCGCAGTAATGCGAAACCTGAATGCGTAAACTTCTGCTCTCAGAAGTCTGAAATCCCGACAGTGAGGTATCCAAACACGGTGCATCCTCGGTATGAAGTATCCCAGAGGAGGCAATCCCAGCACTGGAATCCCGGTAGTAGTAATCCCCGTCTTTTTCTTCGTGAAGAGGAAATCTGTTGTCTAATCCCGAATGTGTTAATCCACAGATTGGAATCCCGGTAGAGTTAATCCCCCGATTGGCATTTCTCTTTTGGAATCCTGATACTCTTGAATCCCTGATTTGAAATCCCAGATGGGATTATTTCTTCTGCGGAAACATCGCAATAGTAATCCCCGTTTTTGGAATCTCGGAAGTGGTAATCCCCATGCAGAATCCCAGGATCGGTACATCCCATTGTGTGAACTCCTGCAGTGGGAATCACAACATGCGTCGGGATGGTGACTTGGTGACTGTGGGCTTGGAGGCAAAAATATCTTTACATTGTTTACATTTCTCATGTAAATCGCCAGTTATGGCTGACGTTGGTAAAGAAGATTATGGCTTAGACGGTCCATTATCGAGTTGGCCGGTTACGAATTCTGCTGGGTGTTGAGCAGGCCGGTTACGGGAACGGCTGGTTAGGAGGCGGCCGGGTAGGGAGGCAACTGGTCATCTGGACGTGGGAGGAGGCCGAGTTCAGAATACCCGGAGAATGAATCATGACACATGACCTTCAGCGAGCCAAGAAATATTCGTCCTTCAGCAAGCTGCACCATACAGGACGCAAAACACACCCTGAACCTATAGGAACACACCCTCAAGCTGCACCAACACACCCTAAAACCTCTTGGAACACAATCGATAACCGTAGGAACACACACACTCTCAAGCTGTAACAACACTCCCTAAAGCTGTAACAATACCTTACAGCTGTAACAAAACATTCTGAAGCTGTAGCAACACACACACTGAAGCTGTACCAAAACGAATCCTGAAGTTGTATCATAACGCACCCTGAAACTGTAACAAAACTCACCCTGAACTTGTAGCAGCACTCTAAAGGTGTAAAAACATGCATTTTGAACATGTAACAATATACAACCTAAAGTTGTAACAATATGCACCCTAAAACTAAAAGAAATCATACTATGAACCTTTAAGAACATCACCTGAACTTCTAAGAACACTCTGAACCCGCAAAAACACATACTGAACTTATAACGACACACCCTGAACCTGTAAGAACACACCCTAAACCTTTTAAGGACACACTCTAAACCAGAAACTAAACGCACCCTGGCCCTATCACACTGCTGCTACCACTTAAAGTTCGGTAAAAACACATCATTGGAACACATCATGGATTCCAGTGGAGTGCCCATAGATATCACTGGAGAACACCATGACATCACTAAACTACACCAAGAACACCACTAGAACAAACCACGGACACCACAAGTGCACACCATGGATACCATTGAAGCTCACCACGGATACCTCTGAAGCTCACCACAGACACCACTGTGACTCACTAACGGACACCACTGTAGCTGTACGTACCACTGATGTCTTACTCAACTCGTGAATGCATTAAGAACGACGGTACGACCCGGGGCAGGACGGCGTGGTCCATGACCTAACCCTCAAGGTCATGTCATAGGTTGGGCTATCACGTCTATGGGTCATATCGTCTCGGAGAGTTGTATCGTTGTGTTCAAGGAAAAGGGGACAAAGGCGAGTGTTCAAACTACAGAGGTATAAGCCTATTAAGTGTACCAGGTTAAGCTGTATGGAAGAGTGGTGATCAAGAAGCTGCAGGCATGTACAGAGCATCACATTAGGGAGGAACAATGCGGCTTCAGAAGTGGCAAAGGATGCATGAATCAGATGTTTGCTTTAGAGAATGCGAGTGAAAACAGAAAAATAGAAAGATGTGTAGGTGGCATTTATGGAGATTTGCAAGTCGCATTTATGGAACCGCAACCATCATGGATGCCGTTCTCCTTCCCTACCTCCCTCTCTACCTTCCTGTAAACCGCCTCGTTAAGACGGCATTGTCCTCGAGCGTCATGAACCACTCGAACCACCACCTTGGTTACTTCTCCCTACTACAAAACTCCACCAATCGATATAACCAACCGACGCAAACGAGAGGAGTTGAATAAAAAGGAACCTTTGGAAGCCTTGACATTTACAGCATGACGATACGCAGCGACGCAACCCCGACGATCCGATGGTTCGGTCTCGACCGCGTCCGACTTTCACGAGCATAGAGTAACACGATCCTGAGGACACAGACTCACGCCACGGGAGGGACACACTCATCATTCTATAGTTGACCTCAAGCACGGAGGATATGAGCAAACATTACGGTCCATTTGGGAGAGAGGGTCAGGTGCAGTTAAAACAATAACCGAAAAGATAATCAGCTCTTAAGAAAAAAAAAAAAATCAGCCTTGAATTGGACCAGGACTGCCCCATGATGATCCAAAGATCTGCCGAACTGCTTCCGCACAAACAAAGAAATTCTCCAGTCGCCGCCGGCAAAGTGCGGGCAATTCTTACGGACGTTGAGTCTCCCCTACTCGATGGTGCCGGGTCTCCCGTTCTCTTCACAAATGTTTACACAAGTCTTCCTGGACACTGGAATTTCCTCCGCGTACAGAGTTCCTAACAGGTGCAATGGCCATCAACTTAAATGCAAGCGTCTCCATGCAACGAGGGTTATATGTATCTCGAATCCAAATTTGACAAAAAGAATTCTTCTTCAGAAAGTCTCACATTCGGACACGAGAGACGCCACTCTAACCAGTTTTGGATGATCAACAGGTTCAACGGGACGCCACATGAAACATCAAATTCTTCATTTTCAGAAAGTCTACGTGGTATCATAATGAACGCACTGAAGTAACGTATCTTTTCCGTATACTTGGCCACAATAAGAGTGTAGTGGATATTAAAGTATGAACCAACAACACATCAAGCGAACTTTCGAATACCCAGGTTGAGGTAATATAATGAAACAAACAAATAACATTATTAAGTTTTAAAGCGAAACATTTTGAATCTGTACAAGAGAACTGTGTACAATGATCGAAACGCTGACAATGAATGAAGCGGTGACAATGAATGAAGCTGTGACAATGAATAAAGTATTAACAATGAATGAAGCACTAACATTTCAACAGAGATATCAACGAGAAAAAAAGTCTGTCTCCACAATAATGATAATTGTTCAAGAGAATTTTCCGCTGTTGAACAATGTTACTTGACCTTTTAAGCCAATTATACGGTGAGGGGCGATATGCGATGTTCACCTTCAGCTTTTTCATATATTTCTCACGAAAAATGCCTTTTACTTTTACTTATTCACCTTTGATATTACATTCAAGTAATAATAACATGTTCTTATACAATACGGTTAAGACCAGAATGAAGTCTAAAAGATTTCCCGAGATCTTGGTTCATCCTTCACGTTCCAGTTAACACAGGCCCTTGTGATGTAACTCAGGAGCCGTGTTACGATAACCGACTGACGTTATATATGTCACTCATTCCCCCTGGAGCCGTATGAGACATGTCACTCTCCTATAGCCTCAGGCCCAATGATGTGAAAAGCTCGTCAGTAACATATCACCAACTCGAATAATGCGATACGTGTTGTTACTTTCATATCTCCTCCAGACGAATAACGCTCTCCGTCTCTCACTATCGCTCCTACTCCAGTCGAGTAATTCTCTACGTCTGCCGTATCATTCCTGTAATGAATGACTGATACATCTCTCGCCATCGTTCCTCCCATGAACTGCTATATGATACATCCCTCTCTGCCACTCTATTTGATACTATGAAATACGTGTATCATTCTACACTTCACTATCACTCTTCCATCATTATTATTCTTTCTATTACTACTTCCTCCCCGATCCTTGTCCTACCCCCTCCCCACACCACTTCACTCTAACACTATTCCTCACATTTTTCCCTATCCCTTTGTTGATGTAGCGTCAATCGCCCGTCAACGCGAATCCTTCACCATTCTTACCTCAATATTTCTTTTTCTTCTTTTAATCATTTATTCCCTTTAATTTTTTTATGCCATTACCTTACACTTCTTTATTTTTGTAAATGTTTCTTTCTTTCTTGAATCTATTATTAGGTGGTTGGTAGCCACCGACCAGAAAGGGTTCTGCCTCTTGGCTATCGGGATGGTTGGTGATGGCAGGGCAGTATGCTAGCACTTCAATGCCTCTAAAGTCTCCCTCCTTAGCCTAAGTTGTTGTCTTTCCTCTTAAGCCTCACGCCCACGTGGGTTGCTGGCACTCGGTCCACAAAGACAAACTCTATCCATCTCTCATCAAAACACTTCCCAACACGCAACTCACACACACGGCTCGTTATTCTTAACTCTAGACATGTGACCACTACGCGCCAGCCCTTCCTTTGAAAGGCAAGATCTCGTCATAGGTATCCTCTGTAATTACTACCTTACCATTAATTGCTCCCTCATACTCCTCACTCTCACTCACTTTCCATCTCATTCTACTGTCGACTCTTTACTTTCTGCCATTTTACATTTCTCTAAAAAAAAATAAAAAATTCATTAAGACGAAACACACTGTATGAGCAGCAAGTACACAAGAATAAATCCACAGCGCAACACTCACCCCAACACACATTCTCTTGATATTCTAAAGGCTTCATTTATTTATAAGCACACAGTGTCACGTGATATTTCACAAGTACTGTCATCCATTTAACATTCCTAAAACTTCTTTATCTCGTGCAGAGACAGAAGGAGCCCTTGTCCCCACCTGTGTAGGAAATAGCAAAACGTCTCCTGAGATATCCTCAGCCAAGCTCATTTCAAGAAATATGTTTTTCACTTTCTCAAAAATTTGAAAATACTTTCCCTGTCTGTTTTTCCCCCTTTCTCAATTCTCTCTATATTTCAATTACGGCCCGGCCTTAATGTGGACTTTTGTACGTGACTGGAGCCTTCAACATAAAAAAAAAAGCAACATTGTTTACACTGGCAGGAACACAATTTCAGTATGTGATTCCCTAATTAGATATGGGAACTGAGAAATGGATTATATTTCGAAAATGTGTCCGATTAATTCAAGTATCTAAGGAAAATCTGACTTTGTGATTAATTCATTTACGGAAAATTTGTCATTGATAAATTCAAATATTTACAAAAAAAAATTTACTTTTTATTTCAGGTATTCCTCCAAGATGAAACTCTGTAGTTTATCATCCGAACAAAATTTCTCATTATTGCCAGCACAATGGAAGTGCTGCTAGCTAAACTGTCAAAATAAAAGCTACTTAGGTAAGATAATGTTGAATATATTTCTAAATATGTGCATTTTTTACAACAATCAAAACAGATTTCCAGAAAATTTTACTATTAATCCTGTTAAAATTCCCGATGGTAAGTTTTTCATTGTTTTCTTCTTCAGCATTTAAACTTCCTTTCTCATTTTTACCCCTACCCTTCAATTCTTTCATTACTATCAAGTATACTTATTTTTCCAGTCTTCACTCATCCTTACCTTCACTTTCATAATCCTCTTGAGAGACTTTTCCTGACTCAATATAAGTTTTATATCTACTCTCTCTCTCTCTTCCCGAGCACATATTTACCGTACTCTCTTCTTCCAACATTTTCATCATCATCATAATTTCTATTTGTTTCCACGTTAAACGTCAATATCACCCAAAATCTTACTCGTACTCAAACCCCCCCCCCTCCTCCACCTACCACTGTACACCACTCCAAGAATAATCCGACACATCACCCTCTCCATTACCATCCTGAAGGACATGCCTCACAGTAAGCCTTCTCTCACCACTCCCAGTACAACGCCTGAAGCCCAACATCCCGTCCCGGTACACCGCCTCACGCACCATACCCTAAGCACCGTCCGGTTCCCCTTAAAATGCACCACCTGACACCTCCTCCTCCTCCACAACACTCCTCAGCCTTCTGGCCATGTCCTCCAACACCGCCCGCTACACATCCCTTCACCCGTAAACACCCCTCCGTGGCGGCAGTGTAACCCACCAGTACAACCAACAACCTCCACCACACAACCCCACACACACACACACCTCCACCCACCACCACGCAGGGGGAACCCACGCCTCCCTCAGTGTCACTTCCTCCGTCGCCTCCATGACTCGATAAATATATTCCATCATTAGTTATTCACGAGTGTGTCGCTATTTATCACCATTAATTATCAAATAATACACAGCATTTCCAATGTTACCATAAATTTCGAGGTGTAAGAAGACGCTGACGGGCCATTAGGGCGCCGATGAATTACAAATTCGCACAAAGAACGATCGTTAAGCGATAAAACTCGTGCGATGCATTTCAGGTCAGCCCATCCCACACCCCTACACCACTCCCACTTTCATTACGTTTAAAATCTTCGATGAAAACTCGAGAAATCCAAGATGTCCTAAGATTTGGCCACGTTTCCGCCCAATCAAAACGCTCGCCAACGGGTTCTCTCCATCCCGATTGGTGGAAATGTGCACGTGGTATACTTCTTCAATCCCCCAATTATCGCCCATACCACTCCCTCGACCAATCGTAACTGCCTTGGCCAGATGGCCGAATTCTTATTGGTGGAGAAGGTCGGGCCGCATCCAAGCCCACCCTCTAATTATCACTCCCTATTCTTGGTTTCACCCCAACCCAATGTTAATATTTAGACTGTCGCGCCGGTTTAATACACGCCTTAGACCGAAACTTCGCCGCCCAGGTGGCGGCGCAGGCTCTCCACCAATCGAAACGCCCAGCACCATTCGCAGTGCTTCGTGACTGGTCGCCCGCTCGGGGATAATGGCCGCAACAAGGACTTCCGACACAAAGGCATTAAGAAGCGCGTGAAGTAGATGTAGTGATTATAATATCTGTGTGCATATCCTTGAGGCGACCAGAGCGAGTGTTGGCGGTGCCCGTGGAGACGACCAGCACCACCTCCCGCCCGCCTCCGTGGACCTAGCGGAGTGACTGTACAGCATGTGCTTAAAATACGGGACACTGTAACGCTCACCCACAGCACTATCAGGCCCTTATGGGACTTGTCCGAAGCTTTCAGAATATATGGAGAGCTTCCTCTTCTAGCTGTCTCACCGAAAAGCTTGTATTGCTCTCTAGAGGATGTTTGATCCTTTTCATGTCAAATCACTTGATTTCCAAGATCACTTCTAAGTATTGGGTCCTTACAGAGTTTGTAGGATCCTAATATCCATGTACAGTTTGTAATATCTATTTATTGAGGTTAAGCAATCCTTGCATATCTTGGAAAAGTTGCCGAACCATTAAAAGTTTATTGCAGCTGGATAAAAATCTTACATGAATATCCACGATCTTTTCCGGGGTCCTTTTTTGCGAATCTTATAACCTGTATACAAACTCGTACATGAACTCTATGAATACCTGCAGGCATTCTGTAACATAATGGAAAAATCAGTTTTGACCTTAAGAAACTTAATTTGAGAATCCTATAGAATATGCTGAAAGAATGTCCACTGGATTCATGCAAAGAAACTCTGGACAAAATAAGAACATCTTTCTATTTTTCCCTTGTCCCTCATAAGCTGTGATTTAATACTTAACTATTCCATTAGAAAATAAGACTACGGAAGAAGCATTTAAACATGATTTTCATTCTTTAACAAGAAATTTCTGCATTTGAAAGACCATTAATCTGAACAACAGGAGACAATGACAAAATTAATAGCAATTTTCTATTCATAAAAGGCTTACTAATAAAACAACTTATATTATCAAAGTTAATAAAATACAGATGCGTTTGTCATCTAACTAAGTCTTCTGCAAAATACATTACATTTGGTTTATTATCTTTTACGATAGCTATTAAGACGTATACCCCCACCAGGACTGCAGTATATGAGGGGCTTCTCCTTCACTGTGCCTAGAGTAAATATTTGAGAATCTCTATTAGTAATCAGTTCTTTATGTAGATCTTTCGTGTACACAGAACTTGCAGAGTTCTGTGAGCAACAGTAAGTCTCAAGATCTCGTGCGAGAGAATCTGACAAGAATCAAACGTTCATGTTTGTGCACAGTCGAAAGTGAACTGTCTTACGTGTCGGGCCAGCTCCTCCTCCTGGTCCGTGCGTGCCGGGCCAACTCCTACGTCTGGTCTGTGCGTGTCGGGCCAACTCTTGCGTCCGGTCTGTGCGTGTTGGGCTAGGTCTCGCGTCCAGACCGTGCGTGCCGGGCCAGGTCCTACATCCGGTCTGTGCGTGTCGGGCCAGCTCAAACGTATGGTCCGTGCGGTCCCACTAACTGGATTAAACCAAACGTTCGCCTCACACACGAATGCACACCAACTGAGGCCTCTTATTCCTACAGTCACTATGCTGTTCAGCTGTCCTCTGTCTCTGTCTGTCTGTCTCTCTGATTTATCTTTGGCATTTACTTTATTTTTTCTCTCTGAAGTATCAGTACGTCTTTCTGCTCTTACCACACTAGTCTATGATTTTTTTTTTTTATCTCTTCCACTATCACAAATAACTTTGTTTAAAACCCAATGATCTGTTGCTGTTTGAATTCCTTCGTGTCTAAAACGTCTTCCTCTTTCATCTTCTGTTCATTCATGATATTCTCTCTTATTCAATTCCTCCTCATTCTCAGTGACCTCTCTTTCTCTCTCTCTCTCGCTTGCCCTGCCAGTCATAGAAGGTACCCTAACTCCCTTTCAATTTCCCTTCATTTCCTTTCACAGCTTCTTTTCTTCTGGTAGGCCGGCACTATCAGTGTTTAGCCAGCACTGTCAGTGGTTAGCCGGCAAGGTCTAAGGTCAACTTGCAAAGTACAAGTACACTTCCAAGTACACATAAAAGCTTCATGTGAAAACCAACGCACAACTGTGTGTATAAGACACTTACCAACATCTGTCAAACTAGAAACTAACGTAATTAAGAGTAAAAGTACACACACACACAAAATAAAAATAATAAAATAAGTGCTAACACATGTACACAACCATGTGTAAGCACACAAACAAGGCCAAGTACCATTAAACGCACGAACATAACGCACTCCTACTACTGCCAGGACTCATCAGTCAGCAAGGGCCCGCATGGATTGAAATCCTGGGCGCAGCAGTTACCCCACACCCAACCTAAGTGCTCATCTTCCCCTCGGGGTTAGTCGATAAATGAGTACATAAATTAGGCTGGGGTGTGTACATACATACATACATAGGAGTACATATATGAAATATAAATACAAGGTAAAGAGACGGAGCTAAACGAGTGTAACTCTCTTCCAGTAACACACTAATAGGAGTTTAAAGAACGATATGATAAAGTTCAAGAGATGGGGCCCCTCGAGTGTAGGACTCCTTCCCCAAAAAGAACAAATATATAATCAAATATCAACCACTAACATGTGTGCATCGACCCTCCCTCACTCCTTCCACCTCGGCATACACTACCATACTCGGTGTTACCAAACCCCCCATCCCTCACACACACACACACACACACACACACACACACACACACAATGCCTCCAATAACACCCACCATGTCAGCCTGTGCTCTACATCCACGCCCTCTAAAGCACCTTGTGTTTTCCACCCACACCCGCTGCTATAACATATGCTCTTCGCCTACACCCACAAAGACTCCCCACAAACCATTTACCTAACACCCACACACAGACCGTACTTGAAGATACACCCAGAGCATTAATAGACACACAAACCAACTGGGACAGGCAGCCACATATACCTCCACTGACAAGAGCTAATATCCAAAAAGATACACTCACACAGACACATGAAGCACAGTGCGTCATAGATTTTCCTCGTCACAGAACCTATCCATCAATCACCAGCAACACTACGGTCCGATGATTAATGGACTTACTGTCTCTAATACATATCGATGGAACTAATTACCACGTCAGTTCACATTACACACCTAATCAATCTTATGCAATCGATGATTTCACTATACTTAATGCATTACTGGATTAGCAAATCTATCTCTGATTTTATAAACTGTGTTCAAAATATGCGTGATCAACCTGAGGCTATATATATATATATATATATATATATATATATATATATATATATGGATGGAGTGATAAGAGAGATGAAAGCAAGACTTGAGAAAAGGGGGTGCAGAGATGGAGCATGGCAGTGAGATATGGTGGCTAGTGGCAAGCCTGTTTGCGGATGATACTGTGTTGTTTGAAGAGAGTGACAAGACGTTGCAGAAGGTTGTAAGTGTGTTTTATGATATGTGTATGCAGAGGAAACTGAGGGTAAATGCAAGCAAATGTTAAGTAATGGTGTTTAATATGAAACGGAGTGAAAATATAGATTTTGTAAAACCACAGAGAGTGAAAGAAGAAAGTGTACCAAATTTTGCTGAGGATTTTGGAGGAAAAAGACTGGAAAAAGTGAGGGAATTTAAGTAACTGGGAGCTGTCTTGGGTAAGTGTGGTGATATGAAAGGAGAGATAAGGAGAGAGCAATACAGGGTAGAAGAGTCATTGGGTTCATTAATATAATAATAAAGGGATGAGGTGTAAGTATGGAAGTGAGGAGAGGATTAAGGGACAGCACAGTCTTCCCAACCCTGATCTATGCAGCTGAAACATGGATGTGGAATGAAGCACAGAGGTCAAGAATTCAGGCTAAGAAAATGAGCTATTTGAGAAGAGCATGTGATGTGACTAGATGGAATAAAGAAAGGAATGAAAGGGTGTATGACCGATGTAGTATGGCAAGGAATGCAAAGGGAGTGAATTGTGGAGTGGTAGAATGGGTAAAACGTAATACTTTGAGGTGGTTTGGGCATGTGGAAAGAATGCAAGACTAGGAGGTTACAAGGAGAATGTATGATAGTATAACTAAGGGGGTCGGTGTGAGTGGAAGACCACCCTGACATGGGCAAAGAGGGTGGAGGAATACTGGAGGGAGAGAAACAGGGGAAGAATGCATGGAATGGTGTATCCAAGGGAAGCATGTAAGGACAGGGATAAGTGGAGACTCTTCTGTCATGGCCATCCCTTGATGGGAGCTCCTGAATGGAATGGACGTCTGAGATATAGATAGATAATATAATAATTTCTTTCTCATGTTTCTTTTAAGTAGCTTACATGGAAAGTGTATGATAGCACAACTAAAGGGGTTGGTGTGAGAAGAAAACCACCTGTCACACAGGGAAATAGTGGAAGAGTATTGGAAAGAGGAAAATGGTGGATGAACGTGTGGAATGGTGTACATGAGGGAGGCAATAACTATGACCCGGCTCATTTCAAGAGACATGTTTTTCACATTCTCAAAAATTTGAAAATACTTTCCCTGTCTGTTTTTCCCCCTTTCTCAATTCTCTCTATATTTCAATTAGGGCCCGGCCTTGATGTGGACTTTTGTCCGTGACTGGAGCCTTCAACATAAAAAAAAAAAAAAATGGTACATGACCACAGCCTGAACACTTTTATAACATACAGAGCATGATCACAACCTGAACACTTATAACGTCGAAGAGTGCTTCTAGAAGACAACACTTGTACTGCTCAAGACTGAAGACTACTCACTATTCACTACTACTCTAATCATCACATTAACGCGAACCGTTCTGCCTTGATGAAAAATCAATGTTTCTCAGAGCATTTCGCGTATGTAGTCCAGAGTTCATTGATGATGAACTTTGCAATATCAATGACACAGGTTACAAAAACTACTACATTGGTTATAAAAACTACGATATTGGTTATAAAAATTACCATATTGGTTATAAAAATTACGATATTGGTAATAAAAACTACGACGTTGGTTATAAAAACTACGATATTGGTTATAAAAATTACGATATTGGTCATAAAAACTACGACACTGGTTATAAGAATTACGACATTGGTTATGAAAATACAGTATCGCAAACACTTGCTTGATTCAGCTTGTAATCTTGCTAAAAAGTCTTTTTACATTGTCCAACCTAAAGAACCATTTGTAAAGAGAAACTTGTTAGTATTACCCTATTGTGAAGACTTGCTTACGTTCCTGTTTTGTTAAAAACTTTTAATATTAGTGCAGTCTTCAGCAATAATGATACGGTGAGGGAAAGTCTTATCAGAAACAAGTCTTATCACAAATTCTATAGCTTGTGTGCACAAAAACCTGTGTGAAGGTCATGATCAGTCTTACTTTGATCAAACTGGTAAGGTTCTTAATATCAAGGCTAAACATCATATAAATAACATGAGGCACGGTCAAAAGTTTAATACAATATTTATTCACCTTAAAGACTTTGGTCATCAAACTGACTGGATCATTATCATATACAATGACTCAGTAATGGACAGAAATATTGATGAATCATCTCATCAAACATATTCGAGTTATCAATATGAATCAAAATGATGGTTTATATAAATAACTTTATAAGTGAAAACATTGTAATTATGTTTCCCAAAATATAGGTTAACGAGAGAGGTGAGGTCGTCGAGGGTTACCTGTGCCCTAAGCCCTTCACCTATTTCTTAATTCATTTGCCGGCCCTGCCCAGTGGCGGCTGGTATATTATGTTGTGGTTCTTTCTATTTGTACTGACTCCTGACGATGTAATTATACGAAAGGGCTTGACACCTCATATTTTCAGTTTCCTTTTGGTTTTGCCGGCATCTTGTCGCTCCCTCCTGAGCACACATGCAAGGCAGATGTGTTCATAATTCAACAAGCGAAGGTAAACGATCAACGTGGCAGCTGTTTCAGCAAGCCAAATATTTCGATTTAATTCGTAGTTGGATAAAAGTCATAACTCTTGTTTAATATACAGTTTGTTTGATTTATTCATATGTATACATGTGCTCAGACTTCACTGTTTTCAATTATCTTAGTTGTCAAATTTCACTTTCTGTTTTATTCTGTCAGAATAAAGCGGTGACTTCACACATTACACAATTGCTGAATTGATTAGTTAAATTAGTTAATTCTGGCAATGGATTATTGCTATAATTATCCTTTTATTCGCTCCACTCACGACCATTTAGGGTGAAAAGAAAATAGGGCATAGAAAAAGAACGAAAAAATTTGCATCTCTACCTTCACCTACGGTAGGATTATTTTGAATCCAATTAATCCGGTCAGAATACTGACCAGAAACGGAGTTTGTGCGATAAATGATTTGTCAAAACCTTATTCAAATAAACTAAAAAAATATATTTCGAGATATGTCAGCATGCATATTTCATCTACTTTATCATATGCTCGCCAAGGACAAAAATCAGCAAAAACGTATTTAAGCGAGAGTAACGAGACGAGAGAACAAGATACAAGTTAAAGGCACTGGTGAAATCTGGCAAGCCTATCAGCCAATTAAGCGATAACACTGATCGGTCGATTCCTAGTGACAGTGCAAGGAACATTAGACCAGATGAGCCTTCTAAAATACACTTATACACAATCTACGCAAACAATAATGATGAAATTTAAGTATATTACACAGGTTTAACGGTATTCGTTGATAATGACAATAATGGCAACATCTGCTAAAGACCAGCAATAATGAGAGTAATAACATTGATTTAAATAGAAAAAAAATTAACCCGGCAGATATGTTACAGAGTTCAAAAATCTTTTAAAATGATATAATATAATACATAAGTAAAGAGAGAAATAGGTTACTGCTGCAGAGACTTTGTCTATTAATCTTCCAAATTTGTCACGAAAAATTTCAGTTAACATTTCTAACACTATGAACAATTTAGGCCATTAAGAAAAATCTAATCTATTTGTAGAATTTTAGAAATATGTCTCCGTTCATAGCGCGGTCCAGCACACGGATCATTGTGTAAGCATTACCAGCACGTCCCACAACACTATTTCTCCTAACATTAGGTAATCGCAGAGTAACGTTGGAAATTATTACCAACCCTTGGTTTTACGACATAACTTGGTGTGGTGTCATTACAAAACAACATCATGCGGTGAGGTTATGACACAATATTGTAAATTACTGTCTCTTACGTGGTGATGCGTCTGCCTCCGCCAAACGCATAGCAGAGGTTATTGTCTTTCAATTCATACGTCAACCGTTCCTGTTCTGAGGCCATTCAGGGCAGGGATCAGGCGTATCTGGTTTGGAAAAACTCTATGAAACTGGCAGTCAGGTTTAGATGTCGAAATTTCTTTCATTTCCAAGCAGTTGCTCCGATTATACAAAGGATGGAACTGTCCGTGTATGGAGTACTGCTCTCACATCTGGGTTGGTTCTAGCTCTGCATCCTAACCTGACAGAGTTGAGTCGAAAGCACTCCGACTTATCAACACTAACAGGCTAACTTCAAACCTTGACCCGTTTGCTTTACGCCGCGACGTTGCTTCATCCTCCATTTTCTATGAGTATTGCTTTGGATTTTGCTGCTTGTGTGCCCCTGCCACTAACCAGACCAAGCATACTCGGCAAGCTGCTGCGTCACATAATCATTGTGTGGCCGTTGGCAACTCAAGGATGGGCTGTTTTGATAACTGTTTCTTTCCTTACCCCTCGCTCTGTAACTCTCTACGTTCTCATATCTTTCCCAAAACCTGTGACCTGGCACATTTTGAAAGACAGGTTTTTCACTTCCTCCAAAATTCATAATTACTTTCCCTTTTCTCTTTTTTTTTCTTTCATAAACCTCTCTCTATATACCAATTAAGGCCCGGCCTTGATGTGGACTTCTATCCGCGACTGGAAACTCCGACGTAACATAAAAAAAAGTGGGGTCGTAAAGTATAACCCACTTCTTCCGCCTGGCAATAAGGTCCAGGTGTGTGCTGCACAAGTCACGAACACCTGACTCAGTCACCATGGTAACTCTCGCTGAATAATATGGTAAGCGGGTATTTTTTGCACTATTTTTCCAGAGCAGCGGTTATAGTTTTTCCTAAGACTGTCTAGATTCTCTTATAGAATTTCCATATCAGTATACTCTATCCTGTCTCCATCTATCGTGTTGGGTAGGAAGGAAACTTTTGCTGTATTTTCCTGTCTCCATCTATAGTCTTGGGCGGGGAGGAACCTTTTTTGCCTTATTATTCTGTCTCCATGTATCGTGTAGGGTGCAGAGGGAACATATGTATTATTATCCCTTCTCCATCTATAATACTGGATGGGAGATAACCTTCTACTTTCTTATACTATCTCCATCTATAGTACTGGATGGGGAGGAGCCTTCTGCTTTACTGTTATATCTTTGCCTATAGTCATGGGTCGGGAGGAGCCTTCTGCTTCAATATTAACCCTCTATCTACAGCACTGGGTGGGGAGGGGGAGCCTTTTGCTTTACTCCCGTCTCTATCTATAAGATTACAACCTCATGTCACTATAATTGTTCTATAACAACTAACATCTTTACAGACCATCAAGTCTTCTTATACGATTCCTCTAACCAGTCATATACATTGACACATATAACCATAAAATCACAAGTAAAAATAACCATCTAATGCGCATACATCAAAACACACACACACACTATATCTACAAACATACATTTACAAATATGCACACAAACAAGAATATATATATATATATATATATATATATATATATATATATATATATATATATATATCAAAGAGAAATATATCAAGTTATTCACATTTACCCAAGGACAAGTTTTCATGAAAGATTTCTGGTGTTACCCAAGATTGCGCTACTTCCAGTAGCTGGGAAATGTACACTCATTTGGATTTGGTACTTTCTTTAACAAAACTGTACTCCAAATGATACTACCTCGCCAAAAGTGACTTTTCATTTGCTGTGTAACCTCATCCAAAATGAGCCTGGTAAAACAAATATATCAACAAATACACAGAACAACACAACAAACTTACCTAAAAAGTTTCCAGAAAAGCATAAACATACACACGCCTTAAGAGAAACGTACTTAAATACAAACAAAAGTACCGTAAACACTTTAAAGATGTGCAAATAAATAAACATCAGCTTGCTTCAAAGATGGACCCCCAGTATTACAGACCTTTTGCCTTCCTGTGTTCCACTTCCATTGTGTTTACCCCGTCGTCATGCTCCAGTTCTTGATTACGAACACTCGCTCACGATTCGTCAGTTCACAGACATACAGTTAGTATATTAAATACAGGCTATGGCGAGTTATAATTCACCTGCCGCAGTGCACAGCAGTCACTGAATTGTCCTTATCTCACCGCGGGCTATCACCACACTAGCACAAGCTTTGCCACCCATTCTCTCTCCCGCACAAACGTCATTCTTCGAGAGGTGCCACAGCGAGAATGTTGCGCCATTTCCTGGCGGGGCGAATGATTTTCCGCAAATAATGCGTTGGGTGGTAGAGGGTTTAGATTCTTTAATGAGCTACTCTCGTTGGGTGAACTTGCTCATGATCATCGTGGTAAACTTACAATATAAGAAGTTAACGGAAAATAAATTAACTGGATATACCATTACCAACAAACACAATGGCATATTCTTTATATAACAAATTATAAGTTGAAAACATGATATATATATATATATATATATATATATATATATATATATTCCCCTTTTCCCGCGTTAGCGAGGGAGCGTTAAGAACAGAGGACTGAGCCTTAGAGGGAAAA
>JAYMFT010147887.1:0-26746 GCA_038088735.1 Panulirus argus
CATACACATATATACATACATACACATACACATATACACATGTACATATTTAGACTTGCTCGCCCCCATCCACTCCTAATACCACCACGGGAAAATAGCACCGCCACCCCCCGCGCCGGCGAGGTAGCGCCACTATATGACCTGAGCCTGGTTCAGGAATGCTTAAATACCCTTATAAAATGTTGGATGACTTTTCTAAATGGTGACGTAGTTTAGAATTTGATGAGAAGCCCTTAGAGAATGAGACCTTAATACTGCATAATTTATGGCTGTTTTTGGCTGCGTAACTTAATATTCTTTGAAATTTCAAAATATGGGTTGATTCGAACTCATGATTCGAGACTATGTAGCCAAGGCTCTGTCAGTTAGCTTACGTGATCTACTTAATTATGAACATTTTAGCGCCATTAAGGGTGTAGAATATTCATTCGCGAGACGGTTAGTAATGCTTAAAGTACAAAATGGTGTAAACGAGTGTATAGATTTCGTGACTTGTAAGTTTAGCGGCCCAAAGTGGGATGCAGCAGAACTGTCTTTTCGAACTGGTACAGTCTGCTTCAAGAGCAGGTTTGAAGCCAGAGAAGATCTTCGAGGTTGATGAATGATATTTAGAAATTATGGAAGGGCAAAAGGAAAAGCAAATGAACGAGTTAATGCTTAAGAATAGAAGGAACTGGCGGATATTTGTGGTGTGTAACGGTTGGCATGACGCATTCACGGGCTGAAATCCCAGCGCTTTTCTGCCTCGCGCCAACATCTTCACACACAACCAAACACTTGCTTCCATTTCACCGTGATGCACGTCATCTTTCGCTGTGGACCTGATATCAGACCCACCAGGTGCACCTGAGCTCGAACGGGTAGACCCGCTCTCCTAAGATGGTTCGTGGGATATGGTCTTTGTCCGTTGTTTCGCGGCGTGTGAAAGGGAGGAAGAAACATTAAACCTTAAGAGGGTGCAGGGTGGGGATGTTCCCAAGGGGGGGACATTTTTGGCATCCCCATGTATAATGCGATAGCGTTCCCCTTCCGCGTTGGTGGACTGTGTTGCTGCTCCCCAGCAGAGAGCTCTTCACCTTACATAAACCCTTGAGATTGGAATGGTGGATCTGAGGAACGAGCGGAAAGTCTGTTCCCTTCATAAACTTTAAAGTCACTGGCGTACATAGGAGTGCAGAAGAATGCAAAACAACAAAATATCAGGTTCTATTTAGGCTATTTGTGATAGCATAAGATACCAGAAGCACCGACGTGTATGCATATAAGTAAACATAACAGTGAGAAATGTCTTTTTTTTTATTTTATCTAAGGAGACGCAAATTATGTCAGTCGTGGACTTTAAGTTAGGTGTTTGTGCAGTCTTTTCTTAAACGTTAAGCATTTACGGTATTGCGGCTTGAAACTCCTCATTGGTGAATCGTAACACGTTATCCAACCTGTATAAGAAAATGCACTTTGCCTATGAGTGAAGTTGTATCGATGTAATCTTCAGATTGCTGCTTATGTCAAGATATTGGAGCGCTTTGAAAATTTTGAATATCTCTATTTAGATCAACTCTTTACTGTCTCATTTTAAAGCTAGATAAGGAATGGTCGTCTGAGACGCCCTTCAAAGGATTCACTTCTCCGTTCAGATACCATAATGGTAGCTCACCTATCTTATTTTTCTTTGTGTCTTTCCGGAGACCATAAATGAAAACTATTCATGGTGAGCACGCACCAGTAAGTTTTCGGGTGGCTTTGCGTTTCTTAGACTTAAATTTGAGTGCTTTATGTCATTTACTGCTTCTATTCTTCTGCAATGACCTTGAGTCACTGAAGATTATTACGCCGAAATCATTTCATTCGTGTACGATATGTAGGAGAACTTTATGTGTTGAATCTTTATTACGTCAGCTTTCTGATGTAGATGTTTGGTTTTCTGTTGTAGCTTTCCTTCCCAGCAAAGTACGAATATTTTTCGATACCTTAAAACAGAGTCCATTATCAATGTCGTTGAATGTGAGTATGATAAAAGGTCCAAAGACATACAGGTACAGCACTCCATTTGTTTACCCATTCTGAGGCTTGGCCGGTAAAATCTAGGCTTTGTTTTTGGCTAGTAAGCCAGTCGTCAGGCCTTGTTTGTGGCAAGTTAGCCAGTCGTCAGGTTTTGTTTGTGGCTAGTAAGCCAGTCGTCAGGCCTTGTTTGTGGCTAGCAAGCCAGTCGTCAGGCCTTGTTTGTGGCTAGTAAGCCAGTCGTCGGGTTTTGTTTGTGGCTTGCAAGCCAGTCGTCAGGCCTTGTTTGTGGCTAGTTAGCCAGTCGTCAGGTTTTGTTTGTGGCTAGTTAGCCAGTTGTCTAGCAACCGAAGTACACAACGTCATCGTTTGAACATAATTTTTGCTGATAATGTTCGACGACAGACTTTATGAAATGGTTTCCAAGATTCTCCATAAAATATATCAGTTGCTAAACTTTCATGATTCATGATTACATCATACGAATGAAGCAGATTTATGTGATATGAACGGGTGCATCGAAAAAAAAAAAAAAGCCATGGCGCCCCTAGTTGAACAAAAGCGTAGATTATTCATGATACAAAATGTTGTCTGGAATTCTGATTTCAGTTAAGTCTAGCAACTACAGATTTTAAGCTTATAGAACAATAATTTCCTTTGAGCAATTGATATAGGAATATAAAAAATTGATATAGAAAAGGGCTAACTGTGACATTTGTTTATCATAATTCTTACATAGAACTTTAAATAAAAGGACCTACTGTTTTGTCTGACTCCATTTGTTTAATACATTTTTTTTTCATCATGCACTTTGGTTACGGCTGAAGCAAGAGACTTGTCTTCAGTGATAGATAAAACGTAGATAAAAAGATTAACACAGGGAGCTTGTTTATAGTGTCGTCAGGAACTAAGTCGCTGCTTTTCGGAGGTGATGGACCAGGAGAATGAGTGCAATTTTCACACTGTTTATATGCTGTTGCTCAGAGTAATTGTTTTATGGAAATTTACTTGATTCGTTTTGTTATGCTGGTAATTGCTCTCCCGTCTGTTCGTATGCTGTTTGCATGGAAATCATGCAGACCGTGGAAGGCTGACAGTGGTCGTTCACACACACACACGTACACACACACACACACACCTTAGCCTATGCCAGGTGTGTGTGTGTGTGTGTGTGTGTGTGTGTGTGTACACATTAAAGCCATGGTACGTATATTAAAGGTTAAGAGACTGGCCCACACGAGTTGAAGCCTCGCTCCGCGTGACACAAATAGTAGTCACAAGAGATGGTGCCCCACTTGTATCAAACTCACTCCTCGTACAGTAGAAATAGGCAATTACACCTAGAGGCCCTTAATGTTCAGCTCCTGGCAGTTGATAGGCCTAAAGCCCAATAACTTTAGGCTACAAGTTTTATTTTTTCTTTCTTTAGCGTTCTACCATATTGGCTTAGTTCCCGGAAAGCGTTCGTCTGCTTCGAATGCCGCCTTACTGGGTCTTGAAGAATTCAAGCAACGGCCATTGCACTTTCCTATAGCGATATCGCGCCAGCTTATCCTGTGAAGAGCAATGAGGAGGTCATTAAAATTCGCGCGTGTCTGGACTCTAATATTCTCGAGGACTGTCATGTAAGCGAGCGTTAAAAGCAGTATTGAAAGCTGCCTCGTATAAAATTTGTCGGTGGGAAATTTTTTGCCGATCCTGTCTCCAAACAAGACATAATGGAAGAGATCCTCCTTCGTGGCAAGAGGTAAAACTGGTATATTTTATTTATTTAAAATTGCCCCAATTTCTTTGAAAGAGTCCTGGTGTTACCAAGGTCCTTTATGAAGGCTCCTGCAGTCCGAGGCTGCGCTTCCTGCAGTAGGAGGGAAGTGTAGACTCTTTTGGAGTGAGAGGATCTTTGACGAAAGTGTACTCCCAATGATACGGCCTCGCCAGGGGTGATTTTTCACTTGCGGTGCACCACACGTCGATTTATCATTATGCTTTACGGGGGCACTGTCGAGTAATCCCCTCTTCTGCACAGTTACGCTAAGATCTTTCGCATCGAAATCGAAAAGTGTTCGTTCGAAATTTCTCTTGACTGGTAATGTCTTCCTTCGTCTACCTCTGGTGTCTGCAATGGGAGCCTGTAAAATAATGCAAAATGTTTACCTTCAAAGCCAGTCTTTAATTTACATAAAGATGGAGTTGATAATACAAACATCCTCTCCATTTTTATACAAGGGACTGAGATTAGCTTTTACGAAGAGCAAGACACCACCACTGACGAGTTTGTTCTCCTTATCAATGCTAAACACATTGTCAAGGAACTCTCTAGTATCTATCCAAGATTCAGTGATACCAGTTACAGTAACTTTCTTCTAATGCAATCGTCTGTGCAAATTTACATCATGTACTGCGCGCACTACAGAAAACATACCAAGAAATGAGTTTGAATATTCGTGAGTACATTTTCTTTTATACCTTTCGACTCGGCACTGGCCATCTGGGTGTGAAGGAATTTAAGTGAAAGAAAATAAGTAGAAATTAATCAAGGTTATGTAGATATTTGTAGAAGTGATTCTTACAGGTAGAATAGTTATAAGGAAAGGGAAAGACGGAAGGGGAGAAGAGAATTCCAGAGCTTGCTGTTCGAAGAAAGGAGTTTCATAATGGCAAATCCTTGCGTGACCTGTCTCCTCACATAAACTGTGGGAAGCAGCCGCCCAAACGCGTGCTATTAGCCTACCTTACACAAGAGCGGTACTTTTTACCAAAACGCACCACATCAGTCGAGCTAAGGAGCCTTCCAGAACGAGTAGCACTGAAATAATTGAATAGTAAGCTGTTCCTGGCTACACGTGAAGACCACATTTTAAGATGCTGACACGTGACTATAAACTTCGCTCCTCCCAGCGTGAAAAAGGTTGGCTAATCGATTATCAAGACTGAAAGCTTTACTGAACAAGGCGTTCCCGATGCCACTCTAAAAGGAGTACTAGAATTACGGTGTTATTTATTATCATGTTTAAATCGTATGAAGAAGGAACATTTGTCTGCAAGATCTGATCTTTCCTTGTATTCATCGGTGGTATCTATAAGATATATATATATATATATATATATATATATATATATATATATATATATATATATATATATATATACTCTGCCGTATTGGTCACTTCTACCCAGAGATACTGAAAGCAATGCCGTATACGTAGGTTCACTTTCCCTTGTCTATAGGTATTACTTTGGCTTTTGCTCCCGAGAGCTGGCTGCTTGTGTACCCCCACCGCTAGTTAGACCACGGAATACTCGGCAGGCTGCTGCGTCACATGATTATTGTGTGAATTTTGGTACTCAAGAGTGGGCCGTTTTAAATAAGTTAATTTCCTTACACCGCGAAGCTTTGGAACTCTCTACTTTCCCATGTCTTTCCCAATAACTACGATCTGGCACATTTCAAAAGACAGGTTTTTCACTTTCTCAAAAATTCGTGAATACTTTCCTTTGTCTCTTCCTTTCCCTTTCATAATTCTCTCTATATTTCAATTACAGTCCGGCCTTGGTGTGTACTCTTGTCCGTAGTTTTTTTTCACGTTGAAGGCTCCAGTCATGGACAAAAGTCGACATCAAGGCCGGCCTTAATTAAAATATAAAAAGGCTCATGTAAGGGAAAAGGAAGAGAAAGAAGCCTCCAACGTAAGAGAAAGAAAGAAAGAAAAAATAATATTTACGAGAGATGGTTCTTACGATGGTTGTGACGGGAGGGAAGTCAATGGGACTTGTGTTCGTCTGTGTTCACGTCTGGTGATGAGGTGGCTACCAGTCGCTACACTCGGCAGCAAGTACAGGAGAAGCTACATTGCCTGGTCACAGGTATGCCTGGCCATGGACACTAGTATACCACAAAAAGCCACAAGCCTGGTCACAGGCGTACCAGGGCAGAGACACTGGTATACCGCAAGGCCACAAGTATGTATGTCAAGGTCAAAACAAATACGAGGCTGGGCGGCCGAGGCGGGAGTGAGGGGCGGCAGCAGGTGTGGCCACCTCAGGTCCGGCGAGGGACAAAGGAAGGGAAACCCGAGCCCTGAGGGCCCCGGATCCGGGCCCTGGCCATGACCCTATACCCTCCTGACCACCTCACACTTGGCCCATCTGCTCTCCTCATGACGACGGACAAACATCTCCTTCACATTGTTTTGATTCTTTCCGCCAGAGCCGCGTGAGTGGCGTGAGCTGCTTGGTACCCAGCGGAGGCTGGTGAGGGCGAGAGACACACAGACGGGGTCAGGGATGGGCCACAGTGAGACAGATGCATGTCAACAAGGACCGGGCACCACCGGATGAATCATTCGGCAATTCACGCTGTTTGGGAACTGTTTACGAAACCTTGAAGACCAATGATTGGATTACGTATCAAAATATAAATAAGTGAACTATTTACTATAAGCAAAGTTATGATCATTTTCAAGAATCTGAGACAAAACATTGTTAAGAATGATATGCTTCCACAGAGATCTTTCACAGACCATATTCATGTGATGAAGGAACTGGGTTACTGGGAACAGCTGAAATCTCTGAGGCTATACTCCCTGGAGCGCAGACGGGAGAGTTATATCATCATCTATACCTGGAAAATCCAGGAAGGTATGGTTCCCAACTTACATTCGGAAATAACATCTTTCTGGCACGACAGGCATGGAAGACTTTGTGAGGTACTTCCTCTGAAATCCAAAGGTGTCATATGCACAGCATATCAAGCAAAGCGCCAAACACCACACCACAACGGAAGCGTCACCTTCCCTCCCACACCACCTGTGTTCCTCCACTGCCGACCACACTTCACTTCCCCATCGACCACAAACATGAAGGCAAAACGTCGTGTCGCGAGGCAGGGGGGCACGTGTGTCGTCCCAGCTGTCTCCTAACGTCACCACAAAAATTCCTAACTTGACTAGTGAACAATAAACACCAGACCGACATCACAAGACCCTACCCCCGGATGACTGACTGATAACACGTTCTGATGGATGTGGGATACAGAGGCACGGTGCCAGACCCAGTTGGAAGGGGGGGGGCAGAAGACCTCCCAGACCATCGTAAGGTATACGTAATGCATGAATGTTTAACCCAACAGAAAACGGAGATGATAATTAATTTCGCTTCAGACATAAGTGGATCAACTCATGTAACACGATCCGTTGATCCTGCGGTGCAGGATTGTGTCGGGCGCAGGGCATAGCTGAAGGATCTGCCGTGTCTGGGAAGTGGTTTTGGTGTAAGATAACGATTCTGAAATCGTCCGTTCAGACTGAAGTTATTATGTTCTTCCTTTACCCGTATGTATGAAAGGTTTAGTCGTGAAGTCACACAGTTGTGCGTCATACATGGGAAGAGTGACCCCCGCACGACCCTTCCCGGGTCACGTGAGGTCACCAACTCACGTGACCCACCTCCCTGCCGGCGGCTGGGGTCAACAACCATCGTGCTGGGTTTCTTCATAACACCCCTTTTCCTATCAAGCTACGACCCGTAAACACGACGGAGCGACCATTTGACAAGACAGTACGACTTTTGAACACAGAGGTATGACCCATGACCACCACGGTACGACCCTTTGCTAGGTCTAAAGCCAGGTTATCATACCCTGGGTCGTGCCGTCGTGCTCAAGGTTCATACCGTCGCGTCAGAGCGTCGTGTTCAAGGGTCGTGCCGTCGCGCTCAAAATCGTAGCGCAGTGCCGAAGGGGTTGAGCAGAGCAGCAGTGCGTGTGTAACCTGAACAGCAGGTCAGGTCAGGTCAGGCCTAAACCCCAGAGCCCTGACATCACTCATCTTGCAATCATCGTCTGTTGTTTGGGCAGCGTGAGCTGTCGGGCACCGGCAGCTCAGACCCTCTACCACCTCCCTCCACACACACACACACACACAGACGCATACACATATCAGGGATCTGTGTCCTCTACGACTGGTCTGCCCAGAATACATCTTTTACTACGACAACCGATTAATAATTGTAATCATCGATAAGAGCGGCATCCGGCTTGGTGGGGATCATAAATCCTCTCCTGGGTTCGGTCTGACTCCGTCAGCCACGGGTCCCGGGCAGATTCTCTCCCCAGACGTCAAATGGTACAACTCGACGGCAGAGAACGTGACACGGGTTGCCTACAGGCAGTCTGGGCGGGCGGCGTGACCGCATCTCAGTCCAGCTGGTCAGGTCATCCCCCGTAGCCCATGGGAGAGAGAGACTGATCAACCAGATCATTTTCCGCTGGAGCCACAACGCCTGTGTGGGGTCCGCGCGGTCTGAACCGGGAAATCCTGCAGTCCTTCGTCTCGTGCCAGCGGAGGACTGTGTCCTGTGCCTCATAACACGACGCTGCGCTGCGCTGCCCTTCATGATGTGCGCCGCTACCTGAATATCGCATGCCTTAAGTACACTGGCCCCCACTTAACCCTAGCCAGGTGCGCTTTATCCAGACATCACAGAAATACTTCGTCTATGAAAAGACGGCAGTAAAGACTTTCAAATCCAATCAAATGTTGTACCTTCCCTGTATGTCATGTATCTCTACTGGTATGCTGCTTCGACTACTGTAACTCATTTGTTATGTTGCTGTAACTATACTGTGTCCCTCTGGTGATGCTCCTGTCAATATTAATTGAACTAAGATGTGTGTTCCTGTTGGCCAGGTGTGTGACAGCCGTATGTGTGTGACGTCAGCAAGATAAGCAGGTATGAAATGTAAACACAGATCTCCACTGTACGGAATGCAGTCGGTCAGGCCACGTCTCCTGCTCCACTACTGCTGTGTGAGCGCGCGTGCTGGTGGTCGACGGTCTATGAACCAATTACCTTCGTCACTCAAGCGATGGTCGCATAGTTGTCCTCATCACAGACCAGCCCCTCCCCCCCCCATAACCACGCCCATATCCGCCATGTAATCTGCCTGCCAGGTTACCCCCCCCCCCCCTCCTTCCTCCCACTCTTGAACGCCAGTAAACTTGGTTGATTCACCCGTCCGTCACCCGATGATCGTCTCACCGGACGCGACTGTTACGTTACGCTGGGTTTCTGCTGCGCGTCAACAACAACACAGGTGACAGCGGCCTGCGGGTGCGGCAGCGACCAGCGGCGTCTCCTGGCGATGACAACCGCCACTGACTCTGGATGACCCACTACCGCCTCCACACTGATCCTCACTACAGCAATCTCACTGAAGTCTCGTTCCAAACGGAGAGACAAGGGCCGTCCGAGCCAGGGGTCGGGACTTGCGAGGGTTCACCAAGACGAATCCGGGACCGGCGAGGCGCCCATTCCAGCCATGGCGGGCCGTGTGGTGCGCTGGGTCCTGCTGGTGACGGGTACGATGAAGGGGCCCACACGGGGCCGTCCGACTCTCTGGCCACACTGGACGCACGTCAAATGTTGGGGAAAATTCCACCTTCAGTAAACGGCCGCTCTATGCATCATACCACCACCATATTGCAACTGTGCATCCCATGCACCTTGCTACCCACAAGCGCGACAACACTTGACTGATGCGTCAGTAGCCCAGCCCGACACGACGTGTGCAACGCTGCTCCTCCCAAGCCCGACACCATGACAAGTGGCGTGACCTGCCCGCCCCAGGGGGTGACTGGCTTACTGGTTACGTTACACGGGACTGGTTTTCTTTGTTACTGGAGTCAGTTCTCCTACGGGTTGAAACACGAGGATCCCAGCCACTGGGCCACAGACTTCCCCGGCAGGAGAGGTGAGGGTCGAGGTGCGTTTGTGTCGGGGTAATCCCGAGTCTGGCCCTCGCAGCACGGCGGACGCTGCCGACCCTATTGTCCCACCCCCACAACCAGCCTCTCCCCCACCAACACCACTACCGTCAGCAGACCCCATCCCCTCCCCCAACCTCAGCCTCTACCACCACCAACCACAGCTTTAAACTCTCCAGCGGTACGGACTCGTAACGTCGTGTTCACCGGTCGTCCGACCGTGTCGTACAACGGGCATATGGGACGGAGGAAGGTCCCGCACTATGATCCCGCAGCGGCCGCGCTCTAACGAGCAAACAGCGACCTTGTGACAACAGATCACCAATAACTGTGGGAGGATATCGAGACGAGGGTCGGGATGGTCGTGTCTGCAGTAAAGGTGATGCTGCTCTTGTGGGAGATGAGCACCACGAATCATTTCACTGTGAAGATGACACTGTCAGGTCACCAAGTAAGTACATTCCAAACTATTACAAGTCTACGCCAACACCAGTCAAACAAATCCTATCAATACAAACTACTAATGTAACACTTCTTAGCAAACCGCCGCTCTTTCTGAGAGCAGTGTTTAGTATGAAACGTAAATTACATTTTGAGATGGTTGGTTACCGACGGGATTAAGGACCTGTCCTCCTCCCCACTGTGAGTAAACTTATGAACAGATAAACTACTGTGTTCTATTCTGGGGGTCGTACCGCTGTACTCAGGGGGTCGTACCGTCGCGGTCAAGGGCCGTACCGTTGTGCTCTGGGAGGGTCGAATGGTTGCAGTGCAGGGTCGTATGGTCGTGGCGCAGGAGTCGCTCGGGTTGGACACAAGCCAGCAGCCAGTCGGCGTGATCATCTGCCACAACTTGTGAACAATTAACTTGTTGGACGGCAAGAATGACGGCAGTTCCGGAACCATTACACACGTCGTTCCCTCGTTAACTAGCCACACCGCCAGGTGGGTATCATCTCCTTACAACGATCAAACCATGACTATGGTCCACTCAGGAGTCCACCCAGAACACTCGTCTTCAACATAACATAAAGTAGAAAACCAGGTAAACAAACTTAAGTATAAGTAAACATACTTAACCACAACATTTACTAATTAATGTTGAACAGACGAGGTTTAACAAAGTTCAACAAAGTTCAACAGTGTTTACGACAAACTTCACCAGACAACAACCAACACTCGCGCTTCATCTAACAATATGTGTTCTACGCCGAGCGGCTTCCTATATCCAATGAAGCTTTACATATCTTTTACATTAATTCGAAAAAGAAATCTTACAGAAGACTCGACGATAAATCAAAATGACAAAAGAATTTCTTTCTCTCCTTGACCGGTGAAGGTTTGAGATGTGAGGTGTAAGGGGTGAGGTGTGAAGTGTGAAGGTGAAGTGAGGTGCGAGAGGAGAGTGGAAAAGTTGTGAGGTGTGAGGGATGAGGTGCGAGGAGCGTGGGGTGAGTTGTGACGTGTGATGGTGACCAACACAGGGTTGCCTTCTGCTGCAGCCCCCCCCCCCCAATGGGACCGTCACCCAAACACCCAGCCAGCACCTAGAGGGCCACCCGCTCCTCCGTCACGCGTCACACCCTCACCAGGCCGTTACCAGCACCATCACTCACAGCGTCACGCTCCGCCGGGTTTATATGTTACACCAAACACCTGGCTACAGTCGCTCCCTCCTCGTAACAACATGGTAACAACTCGGTAACGGTGGAGCCTTCGGCAGGTCACACTGCCTGGCTCCACGGTACCGTTCAGCAGCAAGTGTGGCGCGGGCAAGGTGCGACGGTACGATCCTTGAGCAGAACGGTACGACCTTTCGGTGAGATGACCCGGTACGACCTTTTGTAAAGGTCAGACCGCCTTACCCAGAGGTCGTCCCGTCGTGTCCACTACACCTCCCGTGTTCTATGTTAAGCAAGAGCGACGCCCCACACGACATCAGGAGCCATAGCCCTGTGTCCTCGTCCGTCCTGGGAAGAGAAGACAAAGGAGGTCTAGTGTGTGTGTGTGTGTCATGAAGAGGATCCATACACACACACAGCGACCCTGGACAAGGCTGTTGGCTCACTTGCCCTCATCACCACCACCCAACAGAGTCCCTCCTCCACCACCACCACTCCCACACTGGGGTCATAACTCCAACAGGGGAACAGCTGGAAGTCCTGACAGAGAGCCATCCTGCACGGTCAGAAGCATGCCCTAATGATGGCCGGTTCGGCTGAATGGAGAATGACACCGATACACTAGGGGCTGGTGACGTGTGTGTAGATCTGAACCTTAATGGTGGAATTGTTTATTGGAAAAGCGACAGACGAAAGAAGGAAGAGATTTCAACAGCTTCACGATTCGAGGAAAGAAGACATCATAACGGTCAATCCTAGTGTGGTAGATCTCCACAGTCTTTGGGAAGCTGCTGCCGGGCATGTCTCACGGATTCAAGCCTAACAGGCAGACACCGAGGCAGACAGCTCACGAGAGCAGTGGCCGAAACAATACCTGTAGGACTGAGAGGTTGTTGATCGCAGGGGAGTTGATACAGCGGAAGGATTCGATCCACTGTGGCCAAGAGGAAGTTGCAAAACCTACGTTAGACATGCGTATAATACTACATACAGTGGCGACTAAAACCCCCATACATAAGGCATATCTGCTGACAAGAGAAACAATTGCGGCATCTATACAACACTACTAACTTTTAGGAAGCAGATTTTGTAGTGCTCAGCGTGCGGGGTTACCAGGTCATAGTGAAGGATATGGTTATACCAACATGTTTCTGTTACTACAGGATTGAATTGCAGAGTTCAGTTTGGAATATGCAAAGTACTAGAACCCTATGGTTATTCGGCTTTTTTTAATCTAGACACATAAAAAAAATAGTAATATTTATATCGAGTTATATTTTGGCCTTTAAAAGATGAGGAGTATGGCAAGTCAACAACGGGGAAAGAGTCAGATTCTGAGAGGTAGGAATGTACTCCATTTATCTTTAATGCTAAGGGCTCCAGTCACGGACAAAAGTCCACATCAAGACCGGGCCCTAACTGAAATATAGAGAGAACTGAGAAAGGGGAAAAACAGAGAGGGAAAGTATTTACAAATTTTTGAGAAAGTGAAAGACCTGTCTTTTAAAATGTGCCAGGTTATAGTTACTGGGAAAGACATGAGAAGATGGAGAGTTCTAAAGATTCGACGTGTAGGGAAAAAAGCAATTATGGAAACGGCAAACCCTTGAGTTGCCGATGGCCACAAAATACCGTATGTGACGCAGAAGCTTGCCGAGTATTGCGTGGTCTAGCTAGTGGTGGGGGCACACAAGCAGCCAGCTCCCGGGAACAAAAGCCAAAGTAATATCTATAGAAGAGAGAAAGTGAACAAACATTGCGGCGTAGGGCAAGGGGGTCAAGTTTGGAAGTTAGCCTGGGACAGTTTAAAATTCGGACCGCTTTCGACTCAACTCTGTCAAGTAAGGAAACAGAGCTAGAACCACCCCAAATGTGAGAGCAATACTCCACAGAAGGATGAATCAGTCCCTTGCATAAACGGAGCAAATGTTCAGAAGAGAAAAAGTTACATCATCTAAACAAGACACCCATTTTCTTAGAGGCAGATTTAGTTGGTAATTGGGCAAGAGCTAATAAAGGAGTAACAATAGTCCTGAAGCAGGAGGAACTCAAACAGCCATAGCTACAGTAACTGAAATATTGGCTATAGAAAAAGCAAGAAAACATCAAGTCTATATTGTATTAAGAGACGTCTCCAAAGCGTTCGACAAAGTTTGGTACACAGAACTAAAGTATAGATTATTACAATTGGGGCCCCCAAAACCCTATGAACAATTATTGTGTGGTTACCTGGACGATCGGGAAGCATACTTAAATATCGGAGAGTACACTGGACCACCCTTACAACTACTAAATGAGTCCCACAAGGTGGTTGTCTCTCTCCAACATTGTTCATCTTATATACATCGGATATACCCCCACCGACACTGTACAGTGAATATTTAATGTATGCTGATGATATTACACAAATCTTATCGTACCCAGGGAAATCACAAGCAATGATGGCAAAACATACCACCACAGCTATAGAGAATATTAATGATTTTGAATATAAATGGAAAATTAAAACTAACATCAATAAATTCACAATCATTCCTATAGCGAAGATAAAAACAGATCCGATAATTGTTCAGGGAAACCTTTATCCATACACCAGAGAGGGTATTTTGTTGGGTTTGAAAATTACCAGCAGAGGCATATCGAAATTTGTCACCCAAAAAAGTACTCAGAACAAGAGGTATATTGGATAAACTGCAAAGGTTTCGGTACTTACAGCCCAAAAATAAGAAAAAAATATACACAGCTTTAGTAAGATCAGTGTTGGAATATCCACCAATTCCACTACACACAATCAAACACACAAACGTGAGGAAGCTACAAGTAGTTCAAAACAAGGCTCTACGATTTATATTTGACATGAATTATCCAGAAACACCAAGATGTGAAGAACTACACCATAGAGTGGATCTCCTACCAATTAACATTCTACTTCTTGCAAGAGCGAAAACCATCTAGGAAAAAACTGAAGATCTAAATTCAGAAACTTTACAACATTGGATTATTGAAAGAGAAAACATGGAAAACAGATATTATTGGTTTACGAGTAGTAGACAACTGACAAAATCAAACAACCCAACACCAAAATATACATAAAAGATGGGGTAAGCAGCCAGAAACACAAAGACCTGGCAAATCCCCCACTAAAATTACACTTAAGAACTACTACACAACTAAAGATCTAAAACCAAAAACTTTTAAAAAGATGGGGCAAGCAGCCAGCACCACAAGGACCTGGTGAGCCCAACCAAAAATTACACTTAAAGAATTGGTAAATAATTAAAGTCCTAAACCCTAAAAACTATTAAAAGATGGGGTACGCAGCCAGTACCACAAGGACCTGGTGAGCCCCCCCACAACCTCAAACAACACAGCAATGGTTATCTGGACCGCAGCAGCTTAGTCATTTAAAACATTGAAATATGAGAAAAGCCTGACGGCTAAGAATACCCACTAAAGAAATAGAAATTTTAACCTTTCACTACGAACAATGTAGTTCTCTGGTTGATCCCGGAGTCTTTTAGACTTTTCGTATACTTCCCATTTCCTACTATTCTTCTCCTCATACAACCTTCCATCACCACTACCTCCAAAACCCTCCCAGCATCTTCCATCCCCCATACCCGACCCTACAATCAACGCCAAGACTGAAGAAATCTCCATCTTCACTTCAGCCTCAAGACAAGACAAGACCGGTAACGGGAAACAATCCTTAATCGTGATTTTGTTGAGTTTCCTAAAATCTATGACTGGCCGAAAAGTTCCGTCCTTCTTGGGGAGAAGCAACAGTGGTGAATTCCATGGTGACCGCGATTCTTCAGTAACAATGTCTTTCAACATATCCTGAACAAGCTTGTTTGCCAGTTCTCTGTGCGCATGAGGCAAACGATAGGCTGGGACGTAAAGGGGACGTGTTCCTCTAAGTTAATAGCGTGAACATCCAAATGGGTTCTGCCTAGTGGTTCTCCTTGCAAAGCAATGGTGGACCTATAATGATTAAGTAAGTCCGTTAAGTGTTGAGCTTGCTTGCTTAATCCTACCTTAGAAATCATGTTAGAAGTGATGGTGGGTAGCTGACTCGAACCGCGCACTGTTGAGCCAGAGGTAGGGGTAGTAGATGGTGGAGGGTTAATTGGATATGAGACTAGACGGATGTCAGACTCATGCAACTCCTCGTCTTGAATTCATGACTTCAAAACAGAGAATTCTACAAGCTTTGTACCTCTACGGAGACGGACAGGAGTGGGCCGTGTATTGGCATTATATATTACGACCTCTCCATCTGCGGTCTCACGAATAGAGGCATCCATCGATAATCCTTGGACAGTTAGTGATGAGGGTTTAGCAACTACTTCAAGTGCCAAATTATGCTGAGGAAGACTAAGTCCGTGGTCGTGAATCCATGCTCGTGAAAGTGAAAGAGGAACCTTCGTCAAGGTATCACCATGCAAGGTAATGTTTGTTTTCAGTTTCCCTTAAGAATGAGTGGAAAAATAGAAAGGATGCATATTGGCAACCGTCGGGCAAGGTGAAGGAGCAGATGTATTAATGACACTGACTGAATGAGAACTATTCTCTGATACTGGGAGGAAAGTATTGTCAACACAGACTACATTTTCATGATAAATAGGGTAAATCCTGTGTTGTGCCATGGAGTGACGTCCTAGTAACAAGTTAGCAGGGAAAGTCACTCCACGAGCAATGTATAGGTTAATGATAACATTTAATGTTTCGTGTGTAGTGGGGAAGTAGTATATATAGCGTGTTTTTTGTGGTGGCTGAGTTGTACATGTAAGATTTTTGTGTTGAGGCGGAGTTGTCCATGTAAGGTATCGTGTGTGGTTTGGCAGTTTTATATGTAAGATGTTGTGTATGGAGGGGGATTGGTACATGTAAAGTATTATGTGCTTTGGAGAAGTTGTACATATAAGGTTTCGTGTGTGGTGGGGAGTTGTACATGGAAGGTGATGTGTGTGGTGGGGAAGTTGTATATAAAAGGTGTTGTGTGTGATGGGGGAGTTGTTAATGTAATATTTCTTGTGTGGTGGGGGAATTGTACATGTAAAGTGTTTCCTGTGGTGGGGTAGTGGTACATGTAAGGTGTTGTGTGTGGTATGGGAGTTGAGCATGTAATATTTCGTGTGTGTGGCGGGGGAATTGTACATGTAAGGTGTCTTTTGTTGTTGGGTAGTACTACATGTAAGGTGTTGTGTGTGGTGCCGGAGTTGTACATGTAGGATGTTTTGTTTGTTATGAAAATTGTACATATAAGGTATTCTGTGTTATGGGGAAGTCGTATATGTGAAGTGTTCTGTGTGGTGGGGGAGTTGTACATGTAAGGTGTTCAGTGTGGTTGGGGTGTTTCACATTTAAGGTGTGTGTGGCAGGGGAGTTGTACCTGCAAGGTGACGCGTGTAGTGATGGAATTGTATATGTAAGATATAGTGTGTGAAGGGGAGTTTTACATATAAGGTGTTGTGCGTGGTGGGGGAGTTATACGTTCAAGGTGCTTTTTGTGGTAAGGGGGTTTTGTATTTGAGGTGTTGTGTGTGATGGGGGAGTTGTACATGTAAGTTGTTTTGTGGTGAGGGAGTCCTTTATGTAAGGTGTTGTGTGTGATGGGGGATTTGTACATATAAGGTGTTGTTTGTGGTTTGACAATTGTACATATAAGGTGCTGTGATTGGTGGTGGAGTTATGTATGTGTGGTGTTGTGTTTGGTGGAGGAGTTGTACTTGAAAGGTGTTATATGTGTTGGGGGAGTTGTACTTGTTAGATATAGTGTGTAGTGGGGGAGTTGTGCATATAAGGTATCGTGTGTAGTGGGATAGAAGTACATGTAAGGTGATTTTTGTGGTGGGTGAGTTGTAAATGTAAGATATTTCATGTAAAGGCGGAGTTGTCCATGTAAGGTATCGTGTGTGGTTTGGGAGTTGTATATGTAAGATGTGTATGGAGGGGGATTTGTACATATAAGGTGTTGTGCGTGGTGGGGGACTTGTTTATGAAGGTGGTTTGTGTGGTCGGGGAGATGTACAAGTATGGTGTTGTGTGTTGTGGGGTAATTGTATATGGGAGGTGTTCTGTGTGATGGGGGAGTTCTACCTATAAAGTATCATGTGTTGTGGGGAAGTTGTATATGTGAGGTATTGTGTGTGGTGGAGTTGTACATTCAGGGTGCTGTTTGTAGTGGGTGAGTTGCGTATGTCAGGTGTTGTGTGTGGTGGGGGAGTTGTAAATGTAATGTTTCGTGTGTGGTGGGGGAATTGTACATGTAAGGTGTTTCTCGTGGTGGGGTATCAGTACATGTAAGGTGTTGTTTGTTGTGGGGAAGTTGTATATGTTAAGTGTTCTGTGTGGTGGGGAGGTTGTACGTGTAAGGTGTTCTCTGAAGTAGGGAAGTAGTACATATAAGATGTGTGTGGTGGGGGAGTTGTATCGGCAAAGTGACGTACGTAGTGGTAAAATTGTATATGTAAGGCATTGTGTGTGAAGGGGAATTGAACATATAAGGTGTTTTATGTGATGGAGGAGTTTTATATGTAAGGTGATGTTTGTGGTTTGGGAGCTGTATATGTAAGGTGTTGTGTGTGGTGAGGAAGTCGTACACATAAGATGTTTTATGTAGTTGGGGAGTTGTTCATGTAAAGTGTTTTATGCGTTGGGGGAGTGGTCCATATAAGGTGTCGTTTGTCTAGGAGGAGTTGTAAATGTAAGGTAATGTGCTCGGTTTAGGAGTTGCATATGTGAAGTGAAGTGTGTTGTGGGGGAGTCGTACTTTTAAGGTGTTGTGTGTGGAGAGGGAGTTGTACATGTAAGGTGTCTGGTGTGGTGGGGGGTCGTATATATAAGGTGTTGTCGGTGGTGAAGTCTTAATTGTGAGGCGTTGTATGTGGTGGGGGAGTCTTGCATGTGAAATGTTGTGTGTGGTGGGGAGCGTTGCATGCAAGGTGTTGTGTGTGGTGAGGGAGCTATACTTGTAAGGTGTTTTGTTCGGTGGGGGATGTCATACGTGTAAGGTGTCCTGTGTGGTTGGAGAGTTGAACATGTACGGTGTTTTATGTGGCGGGGTAGTTGTACATATAAGGTGTTCTGTGTCGTGGGGGAGTCGTAAATGCAGTGTTTTTTTCGGTGGGTATGTCATACGTGGTGTGGCAGTCTTTCTTGTTAGGTGTTGTGTTTGGTGGGGATGTTGTACATGTAAGGGATTGTGGTTGGCGGGGGAGTCGTACATATAAGGTGTGTGTGGTGGAGGAATCGTACATGTAAAGTGTTTTGTTCGTTGGGGGTGTCATACGTGTAAGGTGTTCTGAGTGGTGGGTTAGTCGTAGTTTTAAGGTGTTTTGTGTGGTGGGGAAATCTTACATGTAAAGTGTTGTGCGTGGTTGGGGAGTTGTACATGCAAGGTGTTGTGTGTAGTAGGGGAGTTGTACATGTAAGGTGATCTGTTCGGTGGGGGTTTGATACGTATATGGTGTTCTGTATGGTGGGGGAGTCGTAATTGTAAGATGTTGAGATGTTGTGTGTGGCGGGGGAGTCTTACATGTAAAGTATAGTGTGTCGTGAGGAACTTGTACATGTAAGGTGCTTTGTGTCGTGGGGGTGGGGAAGCTGTACATTAAGGTGTTGTGTGTCGCTGGGAAGTCGCACATATAAGGTGTTGTTTGTGGAGGGGATGTCGCATATGTAAGGTGTTGTTTGTGGTGGGGGGTCGTACATGTAAGTTGTTGTTTGTGGTTGGAGAGTTGTACACGTAAGGTGTTGTATGTGGTGGAGGAGTTGTACATGAAAGGTGTTCCGTATGGTGGTGGAGTTGTGCATGTAAGGTGTGTTGTAAGGTGTAAGGTGTAGTGTGGGGTAGGGAAGTCATACATGTAAGATGTTGTGTTTGGTGGTGGATTTATACATGTAAGGTGTTTTGTGTGGTGTGGGAGTCGTATATGTAACGTGTTGTGTGTGATTGGAGAGTTGTACATGTAGGATGATGTGTATTGTGGAGGAGTCGTACTTTTAGGTGTTGTGTACGGTGGGGAGCTGTCTATGTAATTTTTTTTTGTGATGGGGAGTCGTACATATAAGCTGTTGTGTGTAGTGGGGGAGTTGTAAATGTAGCTTTTTGTGTGTGGTGGTGATGTCCTACATGTAAGGTGTTGTTTGTGGTGGGAACTGTCGTTTGTAATCGGAGAATTTTACAAATACAAGGTGTTCAGTGTGGTGGGCGAATTGTACATGTAAGGTGTTGTGTATGGTGGGTCAGTCGTTCTTGTAAGGCGATGTGTGTGCGGGGGGAGTTGTACATGCAGGGTTTTGTGTGTGTTTGGGGAGTTGAACATGTAAGTGTTGTGTGTGGTGGGGGGAGTTGCACATGCAGGGTGTTGTGTGTGTGTTAGGGTAGTCGTACATGTAAATTGTTTTGTTCGGTAGGGGTGTCATACGTGCAAGCTGTTCTTTGTGGTAGGGAAGTCTTAATTGTAAGGTGCTGTGTTTGGTGTGGTAGTCGTACCTGTAAGGTGTTGTATGTAGTGGGGCAGTCGTTCTTGTTAGGTGTTGTGTTTGGTGGGGGAGTTGTATATGTAAGGTATTATGGTTGGCGGAGGAATCGTATATATGTGTTGTGTGTGGTGTGGGAGTCGTACATATAAGGTGTTGTGTGTGGTGGGGTAGTCGTACATGTAAAGTGTTTTGTTCGGTGGGGGTGTCATACGTGTAAGGTGTTCTGTGTGGTGCGGGAATCGTAATTGTAAGGCGTTGTGTATGGTTGGGAAGCTGCACATGTAAGGTGTTGTGTGTGGTTGGGGAGTCATACATGTAAGGTGTTGTGTGCGTGGGGAAGTCGCACATGTAAAGTGTTTTGTTCGGTTGGGGTGTCATACGTGTAAGGTGTTCTGTGTGTTGTGGGAGTCGTAATTGTAAGGTGTTTTGTGTGGTAATGGAGTTTCACATGTAAAATGTTGTGTGTGGTGGGGGAACTGTACATGCAACGTGTTGTGTTTGGTGCGGGAGTCGTAATTGTAAGGTGTTGTATGTGGTAGGGGAGTCTTACATGTGAAGTGTTGTGTGTGGTGGGGAGTTGTACATACAAGGTGTTGTATGTGGTGTGGGAGCCATACTTGTAAGGTGTTTTGTTCGGTGGGAGGTGTCATACGTGTAAGGTGGTCTGTGTGGTTGGAGAGTTGAACATGTACGGTGTTGTATGCGGAGAGGGAGTTGTACATGTAAGGTGTTCTGTATCGTGGGGGAGTCGTAAATGTAAAGTGTTTTGTTCGGTGGGATGTCATACACGTAAGTTGTTATCTGTGATGGCGGAGTCGTAATTGTAATGTGTTATGTGTAGTGTGGCAGTCTTTCTTGTTAGGTGTTGTGTTTAGTGGGGAAGTTGTACATGCAAGGTATTGTGGTTGGCGGGGGAGTCGTACATGTAAGGTGTGTGTGGTGGGGGAATCGTACATGTAAAGTATTTTGTTTGGTGGGGGTGTTATACGTGTAAGGTGCTCTTTGTGGTAGGGGAGTCGTAATTTTAAGGTGTTGTGTGTGATGGGGGAGTCTTACATGTAAAGTGTTGTGGCTGGTTGGGGAGTTGTACATGTAAAGTGTTTTGTGTGGTGGGGGAGCCATACATTTAAGGTGATTTATTCGGTAGGGGTTTATACGTATATGGTGTTCTGCATGGTGAGCGAGTCGTAATTGTAAGGTGTTGAGTGTGGTTGGGGAGTCTTACATGTAAAGTGTTGTGTGTGGTGAGGGACTTGTACATGTAAGGTGTTGTTTGTGGTTGGGGAGTGTTACATGTAAGATTTTGTATGTGGTGGGGGAGTTGTACATGAAAGGTGTTCTGTGTGGTGGGGGGGGTTTGTATATTAAGGTGTTGTTTGTCGTGGGGAAGTCATACATATAAGGTGTTGTGTTTGGTGGAGGAGTTGTGCAAGTAAGGTGCTCTGTGTGGTGGGGGAGTTTTACATGTAAGGTGTTCTGTGTCGTGAGGGAGTCGTACTTATAAGGTGTTGTGTGTGGTGTGGAGTTATATATTTAAGGTTTTGTGTCTGGTGGGGGAGTCGGGTATGTAAGGTTTTGTGTGTGGTGGGGGAGTTGTACGTGGAATTTGTTGTATGTGGTGGTGGATTTGTACATATAAGGTGTTGTTTAGGGTGGGGGAGTCGTACATGTAACGTGTTGTGTGTGGCTGGGGAGTTGTACATGTAAGGTGTTGTGTATAGTTTGGGAGTTTTACATGTAAAGTGTTGTGTCTGGTGGGGGAGTCGTATATACATAGGTGTTGTGTCTGGTGGGGAATTGTACATGCAAGGTTTAGTGTCCGGTTGGAGAGCTGCATATGTAAGGTGATGTGTGTGGTCGCGTAGTCGTACTTTTAAGGTGTTGTGTGTGGTGGGTGAGTTGTCCATGTAATGTGTTTTGTGTGATGGAAGGAGTGTACATATAAGATGTTGTGTGTAGTGGGGGAGTCGTAAATATATCTTTTTTTTTCGTGTGTGGTGGTGATGTCCCACACGTAAGGTGTCGTTTGTGGTGGGGAAGTTTTAGATATAAGGTGTTGAGTGTGGTGGGCGAGTTGTACATGTACAGTGTTATGTGTGGTGAGGGAGTTGTACATTTAAAGTGTTGTGTGTGGTGGGAGAGTTCAACATGTAAGGTGTTGTGTGTGGTTGGGGAGTCCTACATGTAAGGTGTTGTGTGTGGTGGGGGAGCCTTACATGTAAAGTGTTGTCTTTGGTGGGAAAATTGTACGTATAAGGTGTTGTGTATGGTTGGGGAGTTGTACATGTAAGGTGTCGAATGTGGTGGGGTAGTCGTACCTGTAAGGTGTTGTGTGTAGTGGGGCAGTCGTTCTTGTAAGGTTTTGTGTTTAGTGGGGGATTTGTATATGTAAGGTGTTCTGCGTGGTGGGGGAGTTGTACATGTAAAGTGTGTGTGGTGGGGGAGTCGTACATGTAAAGTGTTTTGTTCAGTGGGGGTATCATACGTGGAAGGTGTTCTTTGTGGTGGGAAGTCGTAATTGTAAGGTGTTGTGTGTGGTGGGGGAATCTTGCATGTAAGGTGTTGTGTGTGGTTGGGAAGTTGTACATGTAAGGTGTTGTGTGTGGTGGGAGCTGTACATGTAAAGTGTTGTGTTTGGTGGGGGAGTTTTACATGTAAGGTGTTATGGTCGGTTGGGGAGTTGTACATATGAGGTAATGTGTGTTATGGAGTCGTACTTTTAAGATGTTGTGTGTGGTGGGGGAGTTGTACATTTAAGGTGTTTTATGTTGTGTGGGGTTTGTACATATAAGATGTTGTGTGTGGTGGGGGAGTTGTACATGTAGCTTTTTGTGCGTGGTGGTGATGTCCTGTATGTAAGGTGTTGTTTGTGGTGGGGAGTGGTACATATAAGGTGCAGTTTGTGGTGAGGTAATTTTACATGTAAGGTGTTGTGTGTGGTAGGGGAGTCGTACATGTAAGGTGTTTTGTGTGGTGGGGGAGTTGTACATGTAAGGTGTTGTTTGTGGTGGGGAGTCGTACATTTAAGTTGTTGTTTGTGGTGGGGAGTCGTACATGTATGAGGCCTTCGTGTTGCTTTGCGTTCAAACACTGGAAGCTGTTACGTATGGGAAGGCGAAACTTTGCGTCATATATTAATGGATAATGTGCTGTGAGTCGTCAGCATGGATTTTGAGGATGAGTAGACTGTGGGCCAGTTTGGTTGTGGAGACATGTATAGCAAAGGTTGTAGAGAAGATTTGTGTGTGGGGACTCTAAAGCAAAGGTATGTGTTGGGATGGCGAAGGGGGGACATACTTGTTGTGTTGTCGACAAATGTGTATAAAATAGATGAAATAACGAATGGTTTATTGAATTTAGGCTGCCATTCGGCTAAGAAAACATAGATATTACAGAGCTGGGAGGTCACAATAGTAATTAATTAACTCATCATGAAAGATCTTAAGATCAAAGTGAGGCTAGATATTTTAACGCTTTCGATAAGCACATGTGTGAGGTACAGGCTGCCGAAGAAATTAGCGGAAACCCGACAAGTGTAGGTGTGGGTGCTGGTCTGTTAACAGTGGAAGAACCTCACTGCCAAACATACGATATGCTGCAATGTTGCCGACCTTACTATGTAATGTAATGATGTAATGTACTATCGCCTCCAATAAAAATGACCCACCCTCGGCGATTTCCTCTGTGGCCGGAGTTCCCTTTCTGCGCGGCAGGTTACACGGGGTAGGAGGGATAGGGGAAGAAGCGAGTCGGTGGTTGTGGTGTCATTAAGAACACGGACTGGCTGTTACTGACGGGAACTTATGATAATAATGGACGTAATAGTTACTGTTCTGTAGTAATAAATGAAGCAATGTGAAACCTTTCATTGAAAAAAATTAGATATGAATTTGCTCGCCATAACATGCACTGTCATAATTCGTGAGTTTGGTTAACTACTGTTACCAACATTGTTTATCAGTGACAGACACTGTGCTTGTTACAGTTCCTGACTCTTACTATTCGAATCTAAATACAGTATTGCATTCATTTTCTGTGTGTGATGTATGTTATGAAGACAACCAGTCAAAAAATACTGGATATTGCAGCGTATCTGCATCAATTGGTGGGTGGTAGCCGTTCGTTGTTTAGTAAGTCACGAATTATGACCGCATGTCATGGCGAGCTAATTCATATCTAACTTTTTTAATAATACGTTTCAAAACCACATTGTTTCATTTATTACTACACAACAGTAACTATTATGTCCATCATTATCATAATTACCCGTAAGTAATAGCCAGTCCAGTGAGAGTGTTGTGGGGGTAGGGGAGGAGGGGATAGGTGCTGGGAAGAGGTGGGGGGGTTAGGTGCCGGTATTCGGTATCTTAAACAAGGGATTGACTAGGGTGTCATACAGTGCATCCTATATCTCATCAATGATACACTTTTGTGCATTTCACTATAGAATAAAGTGGATTTGTTTTGCAATGAGGAATTTATTCTGGAAGTTTGGCAGTGTTTTTCAGAACCACCCTGTATAGTATATTTACATTTATCTGCATTAATACCGTAATACCTCCATTATTGTAGGATTGCTGCCCCATCCACAATGCTCGAATCGTTACTCAGTGGTTCCATGAGCACCATAACCAGATTGAGCTCCTGGATTGGCCGAGCAAGGCCTGCGACCTGAATCACATCGAATCCGTGTGGGGCAACATGGTTAACTCATGGGAGGAAAAGCAGGAGAGGAACCGGCAACTACTCTATCAACATGCCATGAGGGAATGGGAGAGGCTTAGAGGAAAACCTGAGTTAATGTACAACATGGTGTCCTCGATGCCCCGTCAGTTACAAGAGGTTATTGATAGGGAGAGACATTGGACTAGCTACTAATGTTCTATGTTATTATAAGAATTTTCATTTCACAGCTTCCTTATGACATTCAAATAAGACTGAGCTATATTTAACTGAAATATGTGTTAAGTGGCAGAAACCTTAATTATGTTAAGCACTATTCAGTACTTGAGATGTTTGTTGGCTTCACACTCTCATTTCCCAAAATTTCCCCATCAGAAATTCCCCAAGCCCTAAACTCGATCGTCAGCGTGTTTACAAAGGGGGCCTAAGG
Source organism: Panulirus argus (assembly GCA_038088735.1). Classification (NCBI taxonomy): domain Eukaryota; kingdom Metazoa; phylum Arthropoda; class Malacostraca; order Decapoda; family Palinuridae; genus Panulirus; species Panulirus argus. The sequence continues at coordinate 24,987 of JAYMFT010147887.1, forward strand.
GAATAAGTTAGGAAGGAGAAGAAAATAATGCAGGGAAAGAACAGGTAGAGAAAATGAGAGAGAAAAGTGGGTGAGGAATAAACGATAGAAAAGAGCGGATGGAAAATTAAGAAAAAAGGAAGTGAGGGATGACAAACATGAAATGGAGGTTAAGAGAAGTAAGGGTAGGTATGGGAAAAAAGAAAGATATGGAGGAATCAGTAACCCTCAGTTATTTACAATAGATACTGCATCCTCTATTAGATAAAAAACATAAGACAATAAGGAAAGATCTGGAGACCTATCAAATTACCAAAATTATTAAAATGGTTATAGACCTTCATACTGAAACTAACCACAACAAAGTATATTTCTCGTCAAAAAATAGTAAAGAGCAATTTGTTTCATATGCTAACAAATTACTTACTGTTTCAATAACATCTAGGTTACATGAAACACAGCTTCTACATAAGCAAATATTTATCATTAGAGTTGACCTGCGGCCATGATCCCCATGATATGGGAAAAAATCTGTTTCGGTCACAGACAGTATATCCAGATAATAACGATAACCTTGAAAATTTGGCATTTTCTAACCCAGGTGGTGAAGTCACATCATGGTTGTGGTTCCATGGGGAATGTCTGATAAATGCAAAGTCAACCAAACAAGGAATGCTCTTACATAAATGAAAAGTCATAAAGCATTTTATTATTTCATGTTACAGTATTCATGACAGTCTCACTATTTCTGTCTCTGGTTTGCCATATCTTTATTGGACAACATTACCATCTTGGCCCTCACGTAGATTTATATAGGTGTCAAAAATGTCAAACTCAGTCATAGCAGGGAATTTTCACTGCTACACATAACTCTACCTACCGTAGTACTGCCCACCAACTCCTTATCCTTACATCACAATATTGGTAAACGTAAAATGGCATATTGCTTATAATCATGTAAAGTATGTTTATGTGGAAAATATCATCAGTCAAACCATGGGGCAGTAGTTAATGACAGCTTTTTCATCAAATATGTTGCCAACCACAAACAAGTAGTCTTGCAGAAGTAAAATGCCTGACAAATGAAACAGATTGAACCTGTTACCGTTGACAACTCCTTGCTTAATACCCTCACTGATTAAGGGATATTCCACTGACGAGTCAGGCAGCCTTCCTTAAGCCGAGTGAAATATATGAAAAACTAGCACTATTGTCGAACAAGTGTAGCTGTGGTAAATCGAATAGTAGTCGATCATAATATATAATAACAAATGATCTAAAGTTGTTCATCTCAGACCTGCTGCGGTATTACTTGCCAAAGGGGAAGCTTATCAAAATATCATTCTCTGAGTGAAAGATAAAGAAGTGAATGGGCATCGTTTTGAAACTCCCCCTTCTCCATCCTACTTCTTTCCTCCCCCCCCCCTCACAAGCCCCGCCCAATCGTTCCCCCACCCCTTATCCACCAATACCGCTCCTACCCCATGTAACCTGCCGCGCAGAAAGGGAACTCCGGGCCACGGAGGGAATTGCCGAGGGTGGGTCATTTTTATTGGAGGCGATAGTGCAGGTTGGTATGTATGTGTATGTACTGTGCATAAATGTGCACCTATGTATATATGTGTGTATGTGAGTGAATGGATCTTTCTTCGTCTGTTTCCTGGTGCTACCTCGCTGATGCGGAAACAGCGATCAAATATGATAAATTTCTAAAAAGGGAAACAGAAGAAGGAGCCAGGCAGGGAGTGCTCATCCTCCTCGAAGGCTCAGACTGGGGTGTC
>JAYMFT010147888.1:0-12684 GCA_038088735.1 Panulirus argus
TATTTTATCCCTGGGGATAAAGGACAAACAATACTTCACAGGTATTCCACCGCGTGTCGTAGAAGGCAACTAAAGGGGGCGGGAGCGGGGGGCTGGAAACCCTTCCCTTCTTGTATTTCACTTTCTAAAAGGGGAAACAGGAGGAGGAGTCAAGCGGGGTGTGCTCATCCACCTCGAAGGAAAATAGATAATTTGTCAACCCACAACTCAATAACCACAGGAAAGCGATTATCATTTACACCATGGAAAGATGTAAGAAAAATAAAAGAACATTTGAATAAGGTTAAAATTCGTCCTGCATCAGAAAATGAAGATATCCCTTCACTGAACCTCATATGACCCATGTTCAGGAATCATTGCCATCAGAAGCCTTACCATTAACTAGACGATGTCCTTATCATTAAGGTCAAGTATACTCTTACTTCAGCAAACGCACAAAACAGCACGGCTTAGTAGATAAAGCGTATATTTCTCTACACAGCGAAAAGACATATTGAAAATAAACATCCTCAGGATTAGTGATAACATGTATGGAGACAGTCTTTCAATTCACGTGTACAGGTATGGGAGTAGACGGGCTTGGGAGCCTTGGCACCATTTTCTACTTAGGCGTGTAAGCAGATGTGCCTCTGAACAGACGAATATGCGAACAGATCAGCATGTAAATAGGTGTTCGCGGGAAGAGCTGGGCATATAGATAGATGGGCGTATAAACAGGTGGGCATGTAAACAGATAGGTGCGGGAACAAGTTGTCTTGTGTAGAGGTTGGCTACAGCAGTGAAGCATCAAAAGCAGCAAAATATGCGGTACTACATAGGTCATGCAGAAGTAGCAGCTCCTGATGTAGCTTCATAAACAGTGACGGCACATCAACATAGCAGTGAAGGAGCAAATGTGGCAGGAGGGATGTACAGAGAAAGGTGTCAACGAGCTCTGACAAATTGGCGTCTGACCGGAGCTTACCGCTCGTCTCGCTCATGAAATTAATTAGGCACGCCAAGCATTTCCTGAGGAACTTTTGATTCACCGCAGGCCTGCTAAAGCTGTCAGAGTTTCATGTCTGCCGTTTCCGTCATGCCGTTTCCGTCATTCATACGGTACCCCAATGAGGTGGTGGTTGAATTTCTTGAATTCAAGATAATGGATGTATCTGAATTAGGGACACATGTGTGATTACCCTTTTCTACTGGATGGGTAGAAAGTTCTACTCTCTTGGAGCCCATCTCATTATGATACGGCATTTCAAACTTCTTTATGCTTCTCACATTCACAGTATCATAAATGATTTACTTCATTCATCCATCCTTTCTTAAAAGTTTCTTCTTTGCTCTCACACCATGGCATCTTATGAAGAACTGTTCACTATCTGCATCACTGAACTGGATGTGATCAGGTCTTCTCGTTTCCATGGTGGGCAAATTTAATGCCTCTGGCCATTTCCTGTAACTCACATATCTTAGTTCCTCTACCATTTTTGATGCTCTCCCATAGATCTTCTCTATTAGTTGCTTGTGCTTCTTCAAGTGCGTTGACCAAAATTGAGATGAAAGCTTAGTATACTTGAAAGGTCTTATATTTGCCATCAAACCGTTTGTTTCCTTTACTCTTCTCCTAATGAAGGACTTTGGCAACGGTTTAGGAACGATATCAGCTCCCAAGTTCCTCCTAACACAGTATCCTGCAGCTTATTTCCTGCTAAATGATATGCATATTGAGGAGTTCTTTCACTGTGTCCCATCTTCTTTACTTCATACTTACTCGGGATGAACTTCATCAACCACATATGAGACCAACCTTGGAATTTCTTTAAGTCTGTTTTCAAACTGATGTGATCCTACTAGCTTCATACCTCCGTTATGACTTTGGTATCACCCACAAACATATACAGACATGAATTAAATCCTCTTGGCAAGTCATTCAAATAGTTCAAGAGGAGCAACGGTCATAGAGCAGGCCCCAGCAGCACGCCAGTAGTGACCTCAACCCATTTCGATTAGGCTCCCTAAAATGTTTTTGTTCCCTTTCACAGGGGTAATATACAAACCACTGAATAAGTCTTCTCATTGTTCCCGCCAGAGGACCAAGCTTTTCTACCAGCCTCTATGTTGCACAGTGTCATATGCTTCTGGAAGTCCACCTATCCTTCTCTAACGTCTAATACAAAGCTCACTCCCTCATAGAAATCTAATAGGTTGGTTACGCGTGACCTATCTCTGGCATCGTGTTGTATCTCATTTAGACAATTTTTCCTCTGCAGAAAGTCATCAATTTGCTCTTTTGTTATATTTCACGTTGCCTTATAAGCCATACTCGCCAGGGACACCGGTCAGTAGTTCTTTTCGTCCTGTAATACTTTCCTTTAGATTAACATGGCATTTGCTCTCCTCCACTACCTTGGCATTTTATCTTTTTCCATCAAAATCTTGAGCAACGTTTCAGTTGCTCTGTCAAGTGTACCTGCACAGTTCTTCAGCACATTTGGAGAAATTTCATATGTACCACATAGGTCAAGACCCTTTAGTATTCTGCTTATGGCCTCTTATATTTCAGTGTTTTCCAAGACCTCCCAATTCCTTCTCACTAGTGTTAGAGCTAAGGTATCTTCCACAGTGAAACTTTCTTGAACTTGGCATTCAGTTCCTTGCCTAGCCTTGCGTCATTCTCTATAGCTCTTCCCTTAAATACCTTAGCTTAATTAGCTGCTCTTTAAGACAATCTCTTCCCAACGAATTTATGGAAAAGTTTTTCATCATCCCCTTCCTTGTCCACAATATTCTTTTCAAAGTGTCTCTATCCCTCCTTTCTTTTCCTGCTATACTCGTGTCTTGCTCCCTTATTCCTTACACTTGCCGGCTGGCTATAGAGTCGCCTTTATCTTCGTTAAAGCACACCTCGAAGCTCCTCTGCTTTTTGACATCTTTTACTAAATCACTCCACTATCTTTCTCAAACGTCCCTTTGTAATTGAAGCTAAAGGATGCCTATGTTCCTCCTGATCCTAAATTTCATAAAACCTTTCACCACAGTTTCCTAGTTCCTGACCACTGAACTCCATTTCTCAGTCTGTTTTTCTGCATAGAAATGATCGAAGTCTCCATGAATTCCATGATTTTATCCCCTCATAGAGTCAGGTACCACCGATACTCTTCCTTTGTCCTCATCTACCACACGATCAAATTCTATCATTGCATGATCATGATTTACTGTTGGTGTATAATATATGATATTCTCAGTATTACTGCGGCTCTGTGGGACGATAAGAGCTAATAATGATGTATAAGCCTCATGACTGATCTTAGTGTGCCTAGTAACATACCGGTATAGGAAATTTTCATGTATACACTCCAAGAACCTATGTCTCCAAGGTTCTAGGTCTCTACGAGAATTCCAGTTCTCCAGTCTATTTGTTTCTATAAAAAAAATTCCCCGTTATCAATGCTTTACCATCTCTAAGAAGAGCATCATTTACTGCTTCAGGTACCATCTTAATCATTACCTCATTGTTATCATTATGTATTTGCTCTGGTTCGTTAAACTTCTGTGTAGGATTAAATATGATTAATTTCACTATGCAGTTCTTTCCTATTAGGAAAACTAATCCTCCTTCTCTTTTCCCGTCTCTTTCCCTCCTTGCTACTGTCTATCTTTCTAGACAGAGCAGGTGAGATCTTATTCTTTCCGTAAAGTTTGTCTTCACAACTCCAACGATGTTTGGTGCATTTTCCCCTAATTCGATGTCTAGGTTCCAGCTCTTTACCAGTCATTACTCGTCTATTTGCATTTGTATACATTAATTCAAGTCTTAACACTTAACATTCCTGACCTCTCTGGTTGTGGTAAGGCTGCTTCGTTCTCTCGCCTTAATTGCTGCTTCCCGTTTTTCTTGCCTTCTTTCTGTAATCTTTGCCTCTCTCTCTCTCTCGCTTCCGCTGGTCTATGACGTTTGATGAATACCCAGTTGAAATTCACCTTGTTTTCAAGTTTTCTTTTATCCTGTCTAAGTACCTCCTAGCTGGGTGACTCTATATCGAATGTAACCACAACTGGTCAACCCCTTATGTGATTACCATTTGTGATTATCTTTTGAATGTTACAGGGAGAGATTTACGCTTGTGTTGCCCCGTCCCTTAACCATTTACACGTCCCATGGCTTTCCTCCTACGTGTGTGTGTGTGTGTGTGTGTGTGTGTGTGTCTTATTTGTGCTGTAAAGGAAGGGAGTTTTAAAATCGCGGGGCCTAACCTCTTGATATGTTTGTGCGTGTGTTGTGATGACGGCTGCAGCGGATATATGACAGTTACTTGGGAGTGGCCTTTAGTTGTAGTAGTGGACGCTGAAAGGACAGACGTTTCTTTTTAGGAAACAGTCTGATCTGTATCCTATTAACTAATCGGTTCTCAAACGGACAGGAGCCTTGCCCTAAAGAGTTATAAAGTATCGCCTGATAACATTTCATTTTCTATTTCATAACAGCGTTTCTCAATTTTGTTTCGTCAACGACTTAAAGGGAATCTATTTTCTTAAAAGATCGGTTTTTAAGCACTTGTGAAGTCATCCACTTTTCTAACCTCTCATGAACTCATTGTTCAGGCTAATATTTCTTACCCACAAGATCTTGTAGAGTCTTATTATGACCAAGACCTATTAACACATTAATTGCTCTCCACGCATCGAGAAAATTACCTTATTAACATTTAAATACATTTTTGTTGCATTAAAAGTTCACGTCCACTACATTTGGTGAGGATGTAATCTTTCACTGTGACGTCAGAACCAGATCATCTCACATGCCGTATTGGCAGCGATGATGCAGCAGCATCAGTGACAAACGACAACAGCAATTATGCAAAAGTTACAGCGAAGGCGGAACAGCAGATGTAATGATGCAGCAGCAAAGGCAATGTAGCATCAGCGGCAGCAGCAGTAGTAATAAAGTAGAAACGCCAGTGACGCAAGAGAATGAGCAGCAGTGATCCACTGGCATCAGTGACACGACACCAGCACTGATGCAGTGACTCAGCAACAACAACAGTTACGTAGGAGCAACGCCGATGCAGCAGTAATGCAACGATAGCAGTAATACAGCCGTAGCAGTGAAGAAATGACCGCAATGATGCAGCAATAGCAATGATGTTTCGCAAGCAGTGACACAGCATTAGCAGTAATGATACAACACAAAAAGGAACATAGCTGCAGCACTGAAGCGGTAAAAACAGTGTCGCATATGCAGGAACAGCAGAAATGAACATGACCGTAGAAGCGTGGCGCGTGATGTAGCAGGATCTACAGCAAAAACAGTGTTGGGACGGAAGCAGTGATGCAGCAACAATAATGCAGCAGCAGCAGCAATAATACTGGAGTGGTTATGATGCAACAAAGGCAGTGATGCAGCAAAAGTATTGATGCAACAGGAGCATCGATGCAGGTGCAAGAGTGATGCATCAACAGCAGTGATGAAACACGGACGACATTGCGGCAACAGCAATGATAGAGCAACAGCAGTGATGAAGTAACAGCAAAAACAGTGATACAGCAGCAGCAGTCATATAGTAGAAGCAGTGATATGTCAACAACAGTAGTGATGTATAAACAACAGTTATGCAACAACAAGAATTATACAGGAACAACAGCAGTGATGCATCAGAAATAACAGTGATGCCCGAAAAGTAGTAATGTAGCAGCAACAGTGGTGATGCAGCAACATGAAGAGTGTTGAAGCAACATTAGTAGTCGCACTGCAACAGCAGTGTTGCAGTAGCAATAACAGTAATGCAAAAACAACAGCAATAACGCAGCAGCAATAGCAGCGGTATAGCAGCAGCAGAAGCGGCAGCAGTGATACAGCTACAACAGTAGTGTTGTAGCAAGAGCAGTAAAGCAGCGACAATCGCAGTGATGCAATAGCGACAGCAATAATGTGGCAGCAACAACACTAACACAGTAGTGGTAGTAATGCAACAATAAGGATGATACAGCAGCAACTGAAGCAATGTAGCAACCACAAATGTAGAGTAGCAACATTAACGACGCAGCAACAACAGTGATGCAGCAGATACAGTGAGGCACCAACAACGATATTGCTTCAACAACAGTGATGCAGCAACAAAAGAGATAAAGCATCAGCAGTGCTGCAGTAAAAATGTTGATACAATAACAGCAGTGATGCAGCACTACCAGCGATGATGCAGTAAAAGTGATGCTATGACGGCAGAGATGCAACATCAGTCCTTATGCAGCAAGAGCAAAGACGCAGCAACATGTGATGAAGCAACAATATTAATTCTGCAGCAACAGCATTGATGCGACGGCAACAGCAGTAGAATGCCTTTTTCACCAGTATACGCTTCCTTCTGGCATATGAATAGACGTATAAAGTCGTCTAGTTTTTCTTCGCAGATTTACTTAACACACTCTATAAGGATGAATAATATTATCTTTGGGTTCCTTGTGTGTTAACATTAGGAGTAATGTATCAACAGCATTTTGATGCAACAGCAGCAGTAGTGATGCAGCAGCAACCATCGTGATGGAGCAATAGCAGTGATTAGCAACAATGGTAGTGATGTAGCGTTAACAGCATTAATGCAGAAGGCACAGCAGGAATGCAACAGTGAAACAGGAGCAACAGCACTTAGATATCCGTCACATCGATATTACAACGGAGACAGGAGCGCTATAGATAGTACACTAACAATGTAGCAACAGCAACAGTAATGCAACAGAAACAGAAATGATACAGCTGCAATAGCAATGACGCAGAAACAACAGTGGTGCAGCAGAAACACAAATAAAGCAATATCAATAATACTTATGCAACAGTTATACAACAACAGTAGAGATATATATCACCAGTGATGCAGCGACAGCGGTGATGCAGCAAAAATATTGAGCAGTGACATCACTGACGTTGCAGCAGCAGTGTTAAAAGAACATCAGTAGTGGTGCAGTGCAGCAGAGAGGCAGAAACAACATTGATGACGCAACAGCAACGATACAGCAGCATCAGCAGCGATGCATCAACTGCGGTGGTGTAGCAGCATTACTTATGATGGAACAACATCACTGTTGCAGATGCAGCAGTAAGGAAACAGGAGTACAAACAGTGATTGAAAATCAGGAATGCAACAGCGGCAGCAGTAATACAGTAGCAACGGCTGTTTTATATTATTAAAAGCAGTGACGCAGCAATAACAGCATGGATACAGTGCCACAGCGGTGGTGCAGCAGCAATAAATATTTCGTAGCAGCAACAGCAATCATGCAACACCACCCGAATATCTTGTGCAGCAGTGAATCAAAAACATTAAGGACAAGTCATCACAAAAGATGAAGTAACAACAGGGATGTAGCATTAGCAATGATACAGTTATACAGCGAGAGTAGAATTGTGGCAACAGTGTAGCATCAGCATCAACAATGATTCAGCATACCTGTGATGTAGCAGTATCAATAGTGATACAGCAAAAGCAGGGATGCAACACCATCAGCAGTGATTCAGCAACAATAATGATGTAGCACCAATGATCGTATTGAAGTAAAAACAGTGATAAAAAAACCGCTAGTATTGATGCAGTAACAAAAACAATGATGCAGCAACGACAACAGTATTGATGCCACAGCAGCACCAACGGTAATATAGCAACGGTAGTGATTTACAAACATCACTGATGCAGCATCAACAGTTGTACAGCATCTACCGTGATGTAGTGACAATAAAACAACTGAAATACCGCAACAGAAGAGTTGAAACAACAACAGTTATGCAATAACATTTGAGAATCAACAATAACAGAGATGTAACAGCAGTAACGATGCTACAGTAAAGACAATAATGCGACAACAGCAGCGATGCGCTGCAAACGCTTACGGGGTAATAACAGCAGTGATGGAGAAAAATCAATGGTAGAATACTAACAGTAATGGTACAGTAGTAACAGCAGTCTTGCAGCAGCAACAGCAATGATTCAGTAGCGACAATAGTAATGTCGCAGCAACAACTATGATTCATCATAAACAACATCACCAGCAGTAGTGCAGCAAGAGTAATGATGCAGCAACAAGAGCAGTGATGTAGCAACAGAGTGAAGTAGTCGCAACAGCGGTAGTGCAGCAGTAACAGCAAAGATGCAACAGCAACAACAATGACGTAGCAACAATACTGATGCAGCAATGGCAAGTATCGTAGCAGAAATAGCAATACAGCAACAACAGTGATGCAGCGTAAGTACTGATTCAGCGGCAGTGGTGATGTTTTGGCAGCGGCAATGATCCCCTCACACCAATAATCCAGAGACTGCAATAATGCAGAGGCAAAAGAAGTAATGCAGAGACATTAATGATTCAGCAACAACAATGATGCAGTGACAACAACAGTGATGCACCAGCAACAACGATACAACGACAACAGAACTGATGCAAAAGCATCACGGATAGATTGAAACCAAAGAAGCAGCTGCAACAGTTGTTATTCAGCGGCAACAATAATGCAGCGACAACAGTGACGTAGCTAGGACACCAGTAATGCAGATGCATCAGTGATGCAGCGCCAATGGTGATACGGCAAAGACAATGATGCAGTGACAACCATCATAACAGCGGTGATGCCGTATCATCAGTTATGAAGCGACAACAACAGTGATGTAACATCAACAATAATGCAGTGAAAATAGCAGTGATGCAGCATTAGAAATGACACAGCAAATGCAGCGGAGAAGCAGCAACAACAATAATACAGTACAAGAGTGGTGAAGTGACAACAGCAGCGATGCAGCAGCAATGATGATGCATCAAACAGTGATGTGCTAAAAACAATATTCCTGGACAGCAGTGATAAAGCAACAGTGATGATGCAGCGAAAATGTGATGCACTAGCAATAATGCAGTGAGACAAGCTGCGAATCACAAACGGCAGTGATGCAGTAGCAACATTTATGTAGTGACAACAATAATACAGCAACATCAGTGACACAGAAACAACAGCTGAGATGATGGAACAGCAATGATGCAACGGTAATAGCGAAGTAGTGACAACAAGAGTGCAATAACGACAATGACTCAGAAACAACAGTAATGGGATAGCAACAGTGACGCAGTGACAACAGTAACTGCAGCGAGCTGACACCTGCCGTGACACAGCAATAACAGTGATGCAGCGATAGCAATGATGAGACAACTACAGTAGTGATGCAGCGACAATAATGATGAAGCAGTAAGAGCAGTGATGCAATATCAACATTGATGCAGTGAAGACAATAATCCATGCATCAACAATGATCCAACGCCAACAATAATGCAATGACAACAGCAGTGATAAAGCCACAAATATAATGTTGCTACAACATAGCAGTGACAAAAGCAGTGAGATAGCAGTAACATCGATGAGATAGAAATGACATCAGTACTGCAGCGGCAGCAGCAGTGATACAGCGATATTAGTGATGTAGCAGCAACAATGATTCAGTGACAAAAGTGATGCAGCACCGAAAACATAGCAGTGCCAACAACAGTGATATTACAAAAACAGCGGTACAGTAGAAACAGTTATACAGTAACGACAAAAGTGATGCAAAGGTAGCAATAAAACAACTCCAGCAATGATGCAAAAGGAAGATGGGCATTAACAATGCAGCGAGAGCAGCACTGACGCAGCAGCAACATTCATAAAGCGGGAACAGTGATGCAGCAATAACTACACTGATGCAGTGACAATGATGATATAGGGGTAGAATTAATGATGCAGCGCAATCTAAGATACTACAAAAGCAACAGTGATTCAGCAACAACGAGAATGCAACAGCAATTAGAGCAGTGATGTTATAGGAACAACGATGAAGTAGCAAAAGAAATTATGCAGCAGCAACAGTGACGCAGCGAAAACAGCAGGCATGCCACCACAACAATTCTGCCGCCACAGCAGTGATGGAGGGACAACAGTGATGCAGTGACAACAATGATGCAGCGACAAAAATGATGCAGTGACAACGGCTAAGATGCAACGACAACGATGGTACACCAAGGAAAATAATGCAGCGACGACAGTGATACAGCAATAACAATGAAGCAGCGACAACAACGTTGCAGCGACAACAATGTTGCAGTGACTACAATGTTGCAGTGACAACAATGATGCAGTGACAACAACAGGATGCAGAGACGACAATGTTGCAGCATCAACAGTGATGCAGGGATCATCATTGTTGCGGCAATTACACTGATGAATCGACAACAATGACGCAGCGACAACAGTAGAGATGCTGCGGCAATAATGAGGCAGCAACAACAGTGATGCAGTGATAATAGTGATACAGTGACAACAGCTGTGACGCAACAACAACATCAAGGTAGCGACAACAAGGATGATGTAGCAACATCAATGATGTAATGAAAACAGCAATGATGCGGCGTCAACAGCAGTGATACAGTAGCAAAAATACAGGGACAAGAGTAGAAAAGCAGCAGCAACAATGATGCAGTGACATTATTGATGGAGCAACAACAATGATACAAAATCAATAGTTTTGCAGTAACAACAATGATGCAGCGAAAGCAGTGATACTGCAACGACAGTGATGAAATAGCAGTGGCAGTGATACAGCAGGATCAGTAGTGATACGGTGACAACAGCAGTAATGAAACAGCAACGGTGATCCAGTGACAATAGCAATGATGTAACAACAACATTAAAGCAGCAATAACAATTGTAATACAACAGCAACAATGAAGCAGCAACGGCGGTGTAACAGAAGCTTCTGCCCTAATACAGCAACAACAGCAGTGATGCAGCTGCAAGAGCAGTGATACAGCAGCAAAGGTAGTGATGCAGTAGCAATAGCAGTTGTGCAGCAATAACATTGATGCAGGAGCTACAGCAATGATGCAGCAACAATAAAAGTAACAAGACAGGAACAATAGCGGTGCAACAGCAATGATGCTGCAGGAACAGCAGTGATGCAGCAGCAACCGCAGGACACTATCAAGCTGGCGCCGCTGGCTTGAGGCTCCACTATATTTTTTCTTCATGCATGAAGAGCTGACGTTACACTGGTGTGTGTGTGTGTGTGTGTGTGTGTGTGTTCTCGTTCTTATTATTAGTTTGTCTGTCTGTCTTATACTTTCTTGGTCTGAACCTCTTTTCTGACTTCGTGTATGTGTGTGCACGGATCAGTGCATGTCTACTGTGTATAGATCAATGTACTCATGCCTCTCCACGCGATCTATACATAGCAAGACGTTGCGGTAACTTGTAATATGTATGTGTGTGTGCGTGTGAGAGGGAAGAGGATATGCCTCAAGTCTATGTTTATTCCATTGTTTATAATTATCCGTTATAAAGTGACGTTAATCTTATTTATGTGTGTTAGTATATCACCATTTTAGGGTAGACCGCTTACCCCCTGACCCTAGTGGCTTTCCCTGAACTTCACTCCTTCCATCACTCCCACACAGTCAATCTCTCCACAGATGTTTTCATATGGTGGTCCACATGTTCAGTAAGTCAAGAAATCTTTCCTTCACATCACTCCAGCGTACCATCCACTGACTGATAATACTGTCAGGCCATTTCTATGCACCTTTTTTTATAAGACATGTGGTAAGATAAGTTTGTAATTACTAACGCCATGTTATCAGGAGCTACTGTGTAGGCTTGTTAATATTACGCAAATACATTTATTTTGTATTCGGAGGAACTCGTATTGGGGTTGACACGGCTGGAGGGGCTGACGCGGGTGAACGTGTCTGGTGGGGTTGCCACTCCCGATGATGTTGACACGCCTGGAGAGGTTAACATGTCTGAAGGGCTGGACACAATTGGTGGGATGACACGTCTAGAAAGGATGACATGCTTGAGGGGATTGCCATGTCTGGTATGATCATTGAGGAACTATAACAAGGCGTCTCTGGCAGGAGATAGTGATATATTCTGTTAATGAATAGTCTGCACAGTACGGCCAATGATGCATGATTCTTAGCTGATGTCAAAAAAAATTTTCACCTAGTTGTTTTCTTTGAGAAACGGTAATGTAGCGGTAAGATCCTTAACTTACCGAGGACGACTGTGTGGTCTGTGATCACGGTGAAACGACCCTTGGATATGATGGCATACAGGGGCCCTCTAGTCTCCTGCAGTTTTCCCATCCACCTTGGCTCCTGTCGTGGCGGAGCTGGTCATATTATCCTTCGAAACTAAAGCACAGCAGTCGACACTCGCGAGCAGGAAGCGACGAATTGTTTTTACATCATTTACTGGACCTTTAAGGAACACAAGCCTTGTCTCTAGGTTGCCCTGAGCCACACTCCATACCCTGCCATATACACCTGCTGTTATCATGCGTGAGATAAGACCTAGAGACGTTTAACTGATCCTGACAGAATCTGTACAGACTGCTTTGCGCGTTTTCTCTGTCATGAAAAGTTTTACATTGTATTGATGAAAGTGCAGTTTGGATTATGAACTGTCTTCAATTTTACATAAGCCTTACAGTAATATCCGATGGTTGGCGCGTGGATGTCACTGGGCAGGGGGTAGGGGGTGGGTAAGGACGGCGAGGGTGCTGGAGAAACATGACGACCACGCGAGAGTCAACACAGCCAACTCATTAGGACAAAAAATAGCAGGAAATCCCAGCGTGACGCCAGCGGAGAGGGAATGGTGGCAGAGAGGCGCCTGGGCTGGGGTGGGAGGAG
>JAYMFT010147899.1:0-12684 GCA_038088735.1 Panulirus argus
ACATAACATATACATACACATATACACATGTACATATTTAGACTTGCTCGCCCCCATATATGACCTTCACCATTTTCTCTGGTATATTCTATAACTATGTACTGTTCATCTTGTATGCAGTATTTGAAAATTTGATAGATTTGTTCAGTGCAACACCAATAAGACATGCAGGGTGGGTTAACTACATCCAATTTTTTTTTTTCCCCTTCTATATTTGTTCTAGGAAACTTTATTGTTAATAGAATAAGCATCATCTGCAATATTTGATTACAGTATTTGTATTTCCCTGACCAGAATTTGGAAGCTAGTTATCACTACTTTTTTATGTAAGGTGAAAGCAATTTTATATACTCGTGAAAGGGAATGAGAAAAAAATGAAAATATTAAAAATAAAAGGATGTTTGGGATGTGTTTCATGAGTCTTGATACTAATTTGAGAGTTGCAGTGTAAACTTGAAACAGATTCACTGTTCCAGATGTAAACTTGTGTTGCACATTATTTTCAATGCTTTCTTTTATCATCATCATTTAGGGCAATTTAGGACTATCAGTATTTTCTTGCTTGCTAAACACTGTCTGTTTTACTTACAAAATTAAGTATGCTTAGAGCTGGAGAGTAGTTGTCCCTTAAGCACTAAGTGGGTCACTTGCCTTTGGAAATATTTAGGTGAGATTAAAGACCAGACAGTCTTGCAGGTGTCAGGAATGGAAGGAGGACTGGAGAGGACTGTCATATTAGTCAGCATGCTGATAGAAGGAACAGGGGAAGGGATATCCAGACTAGTATAGCCAGTGGTATGAAGGAAAGGTAAAGGTATGAATCCTCTTTTCAAATACAAGTTATACAAACATCTCGTATATTGGCATTGGATATTTTTTAAAGGAGAATTGTTTAGAAGGAATAGGTGAAAAGGTATTCAGACTAATAAGGAATTTGTTTGAGAAACCACAGGATTAAAGAGACAAACCATTAAGAAGTTTAGAGGGTGAGGAGAAAGTGTGATTTCATCAATCTGAGAGATGGAAAGAGGACTAGAGAAAGAGGTAACTGGCAGAGTCAGGAGGATGGTAGTATGAGAACATAATGAAAAGAAGACCAGACTAGTTAGGAAGATGGTGTAGGGATCAAAGGAAGGTTGACCTGTAATTGGGAAGAAGGCTGTGGTAGCACACTAATTAAAAACATGGCAAATCTGCAGTGGGAAGGGGCAAGAGGACTAATCAAGAGGATAGGAAGACCAAAGAGTAGTACACAAGCTCATTAAGAGGGTTTGAAGAGGACCTGTTGAAGGGATATCTAATTCAAATAGAGGGTAAGAGGGAGTTTAAGGGAAGTGTTAATAGCAAGAGATCTGATTGTCCATGACTAGGTTATCTTTAGTCATAATCCTTAATTGTGGTTGACACAAGTAAAATAAGAGGGCACTTACCCTCCTATCTCTCCCTCTAGCTTCCTTGTTAGCAGGAAAGAATGGGAATTGTATAATAGCTTGGAAATTTTGTTCGGAAGTGTTCATGGGAAAAGCTTCCTATTGTATATAGAATGGACTTCACAGGGGTTGAGCCCCGAGAGAGAAAAGAAGTTACATTATTTTGCAATAATAACTTGATAAAAGGAATTTCTTGAAGCAGGACTATTTCAAAATAACAGATATAGTCAAAGTATTTGTGTAGCATTTAATATATATAAGATGGAACAGAAGAAGGAGCCAAATAGGGAGTGCTCATCCTTCTCGAAGGCTCAGGCTTGGGTGTTTAAATGTGTGTGGATGTAACCAAGATGGGAAGAGAGGATAGATATGTAGTATGTTTGAGGAAAGAAACCTAGATATTCTGGCTCTGAGTGAAAATAGAGCTTAAGGATAAAGGGGAAGAATGGCTTAGAAATGTTTAACTAGTAAAGTTGGTTGAGGAGAGGACAAGAGCTGAGAAAGGATTAGCACTACTCCAGAAGCAGGAGTTGTGGAGTGCATGAAAAAGTGCAAGGGTAAATGAGACCTAGGGTGAATGAGTACCAGTAAAGTTTAGGGAAATATGATGTTTTGTAAGGTTATATTGTGCATAAAGCAAGAGAACAAATAGGAACATCATGAAGAGGGCAAAAGGGAAATTGGTAACAGGTTGTGATGAAGTGAGGAGGAGATGGAGGGAGTATTTTGAAAGACTATTGAATATGTTTGATGATGGGGTGGCAGATGTGTTTGGGTTGGGTTGAAATACGAAGTGTGACAAGGCGTTGATAGGGTGGCAGATGTGTTTGGGTTGGGTTGAAATACGAAGTGTGACAAGGCGTCTAGAGTAGATGTTATTGCTGTTGAATTTATTAAGAAAGGGGATGACTGTGTTATTGATTGGTTATGTTGGATTTTTAGTGTATGTGTGGATCGTGGTGGGTACCTGAGGATTGACGGAATGCATATATAGTGCCACTGTATAAAGGCATGTAAGATAAAGGTGAGTGTTCAAGCTACAGAGATGTATGTTTGTTTCGTATACCAGGTACGTTTTATTGGAGGTTAAGTGATTGAGAAAGTGAAGGAATGTACAGAGCATCAGGTTGGGTAGGAACAGTATGGTTTAAGAAGTGGTAGAGGATGTGTGGATCAGGCATTTGCTTTGAAGAATGTGTGTGAGAAATACTTAGAGAAACGGATGGATAGAAATACTTAGAGAAACGGATGGATTTATATGTGGCATTTATGGATCTGAAGAGGAGAGAACACATGACAGGGTTGATAAAGATACCTTGTAGGTCTTAAGAATATACGGTGTCGGAGGAAAGCTGCTAGAGGTAGTGAGAGGTTTTTATTAAGGGTGTAAGGCATGTTTAAGAGTAAGAAGAGAGGAGAGTGAATTGTTCCAAGTCAAGGTTGGTCTGCGACAGGGGTGTGTGTTGTCATCCAAGTTATTTAATTTGTTTATGTGTAAGGTATTCAGGGAAGTAAATTCGAGGGTCTTGGAGAGAAGGGCGAGTATGCAGTATGTAGGGGATGAGAGGGCCTGGGAGGTGAGTCAGTTGTTTGCTGATGGTACAGCACTGGCATCAGATTCGAGTGTGAAACTGCAGAATTTGGTGACCGGGTTTAAAAGCGTGTGTGAGAGGAAGAAGTTGAGAGTAAATAGGAATAAAAGCAAGATTCTTAAGTTTAGCAGGGTTGAGGGACTGGTTAGTAGGGGCATGGGTACATTTGGAGAGAAATTGTTGGGAAGTGAAATGTTTAATACCTGGGAGTGGACATGGTAGCGAATGGAACCATGGAAGGGGAAGTGAGTCATAGGGTCGGTAAGGGAGCGAAGGTTCAGGTAGCACTGAAGAATGTGTGTGTTTGAAGGATTAGTAGTCCCAACGTGATCATGTGGATGCAAGGCATGAGCTGTAAAAAGACAGTATGTGTTGTGAGATGGTTTGATCGGGTAAGTAATGAAAGGGTAAAAGAGATGTGTGGTAATAAAAAGAATTTGGTTGAAAGAGCTGAAGGGGTTGTGTTCTAATGGTTTGGATATGGGGAGAATGAGTGAGGAAAGGTTGACAAAGAGGATTTATGTGTTAGAAGTGGAGGGAACAAGGAGAACGGATGGACCAAAGTGGAGATGGAAGGATGGGATGAGAAAGATTTTGAGCGATCGGGACTCGAACATGCTGGAGGGTGAAAGGCGTACACGGGATAGAGTGAGTTGGAACGATATCGTATACAGGGGTCGACGTGCTTTCAGTGGACTGAACCAGGGCTTGTGAAATGTCCGGGGTAAACCATGGAAGGGTCTTTGGTGCATGGTTGTGGATAGGGAGCTGCGGTTTCCGTGCATTACACATAACAGCTAGAGATAGGATGTGAGTGAATGAGGCCTTTCTTCGTCTGTTCCTGGCGCTACATCGCTAACGCGGGAACAGCGATCAAGGATATATTACAAAAGAGTTGGGAGGAGGACGAGGGAAAAGGACGACCATACCAGCTGTGAGGTTGCGATGAGAGCAGGAGGAAAGGTAGACCAGAGCAGACAGGAGATTGGGAGGTAGACCAGGCCAGTTAGGTAGGTGCTTGGAGGATTGAATATAGAAACGACTAGAACAGATAGGAGGGTGATATGAGGACGAGGGGAAGGAACGACCAGAGCAGTTTTGAGAGTGGCCGAAGAATTTGGGCAAAGGGGCGACCATACCGGTTAAGAAGACGGTAGGTTGGAGGACCAGAGGAAGAGGCTACCAGAAAATTAATGAGGCATCAGAATTAGCAAGGAAGTGGTAAGCTTTGAAACCCCCTCCCCACTTCCTTTCCCTTTGATTTTTTTGTTTTTGCCATTTATACGTTAAATTGCGAGTTCAAAACTTACTTTGTTTTTGGTTGTGGAAAGGTGTTTAGTAACTAAGAAAATGATTAGTCGCTGGAGCAACTCTGATTTGAAGCCAGTGTAGAAGGATGGAAACCTTAGTGTTAGATTTTTTTATTCTTTAAGTCAGCGGAATACACTTGTTGCGAGTTGTATTTGTGCATGGCTGGTTGTAGTGTAAAGTTTAGCATGATTGATCAACTTATCTTGAGGTTACGGTTGAAGACAAAACCAGTCCTCTTCTTTCATCATTATTTGTGTGGTTGTAGGCAAAGTTGTTAATGCAGAAAGACCACATTGCCCTCATGATACTAAACATTAGTTGATGGAGTCTATCTGATGCTTGCTTCTGACTCCGGCGTTCGGAAATGCGGAATATATCATTGAGTTAACTTAAGAGCATGCGAGTATTATGCAATAGAATTGTTTCAGTATAAAGATTCAGTGACAGTAATTTGATGTAACGCTGAAAGTATTGTATAATGTTGTGAACAAAATATTACGAACGATATGAAGTAATTGGTGGTGGTGGTCGAGATATATCTGCGTTTGCAGTTCAGTGCTGTAAGATATGCTGAATCCAACCCAGCGAAACCCTTTACTTGCACGCCAGACGTATGGCCCAAGGGCTTTTATTGATCAGTAGAATTATGGGTTGTCATTCACAGATAACATGTGCAGATGTGCTGTCATCTTGCGGTTATTATATATCCATAGATATATTTGTGTGAGTAAATAGCGCAGAATTGAATGTGGAGAGATGTACTGATTCTCTTTTGGGCGGGGCAGTTCAGACGCCTTGCCATGCTAGGGGATCATTGCCAGACACCGCTAAATTACTGTTATATGGCTTCATGTTGCATATAACGGCACAGATGAAGTATCTTCGTATACGATATCAGGAATTGAGCTGCGAGAAGTGGGTTGGGCGTTTCCGATCGGTGATATTGCTTCGTTCGTAATGGTGGTATTTGGCGGGAATTGACCGTGGCGCGGTATGGTGACCATGGTGGTGTCGGCGGCGGCAGCGGCAGACGGCGGTGCTAGGGACGGCCATCCAGGGTCGGGGCCAGTGTTGAGTCAGACGTGGTGGAACGCATGTTAGTACCGTCCTTCGTGGTGGCGTGAGCACCACACTTCCACTGCCATTCTTCTCATATATGAGGATATTTAAGGTGTGAGGCGTTCCGCGTGTGGTGCCAGGCATTTTGGTGTAGTTTCATATCCCATTTCGGGTGTGTTGTGAGAGTGAGGGTTGATCTCGTGCCATCACCAAGTTTACCGCCGTTGCGTCCACCCACGCCTGGACACACTGACTGGAAGCCCGACACTGTTTGCGACTGGAAACTCTTAAGGTATGAAGAATATGCCTGTTTTGCTTCGTTATGCACGTGGTTGTTTTACATATTTCAGTTTTGCATACTCTTACTTAATTTTTTAATTTTCTTTGTATTGCATTAGTGGGATGTTACCAAGCAGAAATCTGCATCGCCTGTCGGAAAAGCAAGATCGCGAAGTCGACCGACACGTTGAGGGCGAATTGTGACAGCAGCCGTCCAGTCAGTTGCATAGGCGGCCTGAAGCATCGCATATATAACGCTCAGCTTTAAAAGCTTTAATTTGGGGTTAAATGCATTTTTTTTTTCGCATCAAGTGTGTGGGATTGTTTATGTTTGATCATTTTTGTTTCTGGTTTGGCTTTCTCTGCTCTAGGGATGAGTCATAGTAATGTTCATCCTTTGAAGAAAATGTCATACTTCCCTGGTCGTCACTCATGAACCGACATCTAAAAATTTCTCCATTTTGAACTCTAAACGCATGAATCAGGAGAACAAAGGTAAGTTGATCTCGAGAACACTAAGAAAATGGTAAAGAGCCAGATTATCGAAGCAAGAACAGCAGCATTTTGTATAGGTACAGAAGGTAGGTTGGGTAAAGGGTATTTGATAACACCAATCCCTGGAAACAGATGAGTCTAGATTCCGAAAACTTTTAAACCAGAAAATTTTAAGTTGATAATGCAATATAGATGGAGTGTTGTGAGGGAGAACATAGATAGGGTGGTGTGAGGCATGTAGTTATGGTGCGAGAGTGACTATAAGGAAGTGGTGCAAGGGAAGACGAAGATGGGGTAGTGCGGGAAAGAATATAAATTGAAAAGTATGAGGAAGATAATAGATGGCGTAGTATGGAGAACATAATTGGTGTGAGGGAGAATATAGATGGAATGGTGATGGAGAACAATGTGATAGTGTGAGGAGTACAGATAGAATGGTAAGGGAGATCGCATGGAGTTTGGGAAGGAGAATGATTATGTCGGGTAGTATTAGTGAGAATGTAGATGGGATAATGCTAGGAAGATATAGAAGGAGTATTGCAGGGGAAGCAATGGGAGCCGGCGCGCGTGGGCCTTGCGGTAAGAACTGGGTGTGGCCAGGCGGGTGCTGGCAGGAACTGGTCCCATACTCCTCTCCCTTCCTCATGATCACCCTATAATTAGAATTCATTTATTTTCTTGAATGCACGATGAGAGAACTCGATAAATTAGCTCATGGAGAAGGTAATACTGTGCTTTATATGACGGGATGCGTATTATGGTGATGGGCGGCCCTTGCGTGGGTCCCGCCGTTATTCTAGTGTAATACTTCTCTCGTTATGGTCCAAGTTGTATTTGAGAATGAGTATCTTAAGCTAAGGTATCCGTTAACTTTATGTTAGAAGAAGCAGTTGGTCGTCGTGCACGCATCCTTAGAACCAAGATGTGACCGTCTGGGTCTTTGACACTTGCCGTGCGAGGACGGTGGGCGGGGCCTCCGCTGACGGACGGACCACTGGGTCTTTCTGCATATCCTGCTGCTCCGCCCACCACTTCCACGGAACCAAGACCCCTCACACACATATCATGTTACCATTAGTTATCCCCGCTTAGAATAGTATTGGATCTTATGTTGTCCCATTTGATTCATCCGTCTGCATTGGCTACTGTCAACTCTTGGCTTCTACACTGGGCTGATTGCAAGGGACAGAAGGAGCTGTGAAGAATACATCCGCTTTTAATGTAACTGAGATGAATAATAATATTGATAGTAATGATAATTTGTTATAATTACCTGCGGCCAAAAGGCTGAAAATATTTGGATTATTTATCACAATGAGCTTTGAAAATACTGGGGTATGTGTGTGACAACCTCTCCTTGTGTGACGTTATGCCTATGGAAGACGACACTTCATTTGTATATCAGATTTGCTATTTGTATTTGTAATTTGGCAGACTCGTGTGTCAGCGTTAGGTGAGACTTTTAGCAGCACTCGCTAACAACGTCGACATGCTGTCTTTGGTAATTAATACGCTGATAATTGAATGGCAATAGTTGAACAGCTTATCCTTCTGGGGTGGTTGATGGATGTGGACAAATTAGGCGGCTTTACGGAGCCATTCCCGGAACGTTAGAAAAAAAGAAGCTCTGGTGACGTGGAGCTTTGTGGGGGATGGACGAGTGGAGAGAGGCGTGGAGGAGTGTGGTCATGAGGCAGGGTGTGTTGGTCCGTGTCCGTGCTCTGCTTGAACGGCGGAACTCTGCCATTTGTGCGTGTCCGTTCTTGCACAGCCCATTGCCTTCTCTAACCTATCGGGTACTTAAGCCAGCGTTCCTTCAAGGATGGTGGCGGCGGGGTACCTCTTGTGAGGTAAATAAGATAACGCACCAGGAACACACTGACGAACCACCCATAAGCATTAAGAAATGTCCGCCATACGTCTGTACATCCTACCCTCGAATTGCCTTTTGTTTCTCCACTCTACCCGTTCCCCTATCAGTCACCCAGATTGACGAGAGGGGAGCGTCGGATGGCTGGGCTTGGGTTGTGCTTCAGCAAGTCAGCCGGCCGCTCGTCTTGGAATGGGGCAGATCTCTGCTTCTGAGGGGAGGATGTGTGTGTGTGTGTGGGGGGGGGGACTGCTGGAGAGGTTGTAGATGGGAACTTGACCATACATGGGTGAGTGTGAGGGCGGTAGACAGTGGTGGCAGAGCTGTATGTTCCCAGGTGTTGCTGGTGGTTGTGGGGGAGGGGGGGTGTTGGACTGTTTGTGTCCTGCTTGACCGTTGTAAGATACATTATGATGCCATTTACCGTTATTAATTCACCGGTTATAAGTTGAATGATCTGAACCAAAGGCCATCGCGAGCATTCGGGAGGTTCGTAAGATTTCCGTTTCATTCAGTTGTTTTCCCCTGACGGAGTTAGCCCTTAAAGTGGGTCCACGGGAAGAAATGTATGAGAATAAGTGGATATCTGCGTCTCCTCAAAGCTCTGGATATTGCTCAGGGACTGGTGGAAACGCGTGCATGCGTTGTATATGTTGTTAGCTATGGTGGAGGGGGATAGGTTGGTTGTGATGGCGGTGGAGGAAGGGGGCGGGTTAGATGTGGGGGGGGGGAGGGGTCGGCGGCCGGTCGTTTTCCCTTCCTGTGAGTCAGTCAGCCGGCTGGAGACAACTGGACTTGGCTGCCACACCCGTGGGTTTACCCCGTTAGTACCTCATGGTTTACCCCATGAGTTGTTCTGTAGGAGGCACAGATGCTGGTGCGTGGGTGAATAACGTGGTGTTGTGCAGGTCTGTCGATGTTAGCATGTGACGGCAGGGTAGGAGTCCCAGTGGGGTGTGGCGGACTGGCTGGCCCCTGACTGGCGTGGCTCACATAAATACCCCAGATTATGTTTCTACAAACGGCAGGATCGATCACCGATTGTCAGCAGTGAGGGTGCTGGGTGGCAGGCTGCCGATGGGGTGAGGTTATACCCCAGCCACCGGCCACTCCACCTGACGCCACAAGCACACACACACACACACACACACACACACCTGAACAGTTACAGGACGTCCAGTATGATTCTTTAGATCTGCTAAGAACCTTGGTTGTACCTTCGTGCTCGAGGACCGTACCGTTGTTCTTAAGGATAGTACCGTCGTGCTCATGGAGCGAACCTTTGCACGGAGGGGGGGGGGAGGCTTAGATTGACTGTGGGTTGTGGGGTGGACGACAGCAGCACAACACGTAATGATGTAGACTGACCCCTAGATAAGCCAAGTGAAGGCTGTCTTAGTGCTGCACACTGACGTACCTGTTGTGGTCAATATCCACCCTAACCCCACCTCTGGGGAGGACGCCCTCCTCCCGCCAGTGCCACACTCGCTGTTATCACACATTCCCCGTGATCCGTGTAGACACCCTGCCTGTCTCCCTTTCATTCTTTCTCAGAACTTTCCCCATCCACGCACAGACTGTCACAGCCACATGTTGTCCATCCCCCCACACACAGACATGTCACAGCCACATGTTGCCGCTCCCTCTCACAGATTTCGTCACATTCTGCTCACAGACTCACTTCATTCATTTGGTCACCTGTGTGGTCACAGACACCGCGCTGAGCGATATGTCGCCCTCCCGCAGACACCCAGACCCCAGCCATCCTCGACCCTCCACAGGACCAACCTGCTTCCCCCCCCCCCAGCAGCCACATGCTACCCCTTCCCTGGAGACACATGCTGCTCCTCCCCAGGAGACATATTGGTGGGATGACGTGGAAGTTTGTGGAGCTGGAATGAGGTTGAGGAGTGGTGTGTGCTGGCCCGAGTGAAAGGTCTGGGGTGGTGGGGAGACTGGCCATTACAAGCAACAGCCGGGGATGTTATGGTCACCTTGCCTTGACTGACCGCAGGACGTGTGCCAGAAATACACCACACGCTCAAGTAGTCTTATGAAAGTCCGCCGTCCCAAACCCTCACCCCCACCCCCACACACAACACCATCTCCACCACCTCCACCATCATCACCAACATAAGTCGTCCCTGCCAATACCACCACCACCCCACAACCACAGGGGTTACAGTAATGTCGTGTTAGATGCACAGTGGTGGCAGGTGTTGCACGCGCCCTGTGTTCAGATGATTAGCAATAGTGCTGTAGAGGGCTATAGTGATGTAGAGGGTAGGTCGTGTTGACCAGGTCACATGCCAGCGCTGATGTCAACAGTATTTTCTGTCTATGGACATACTGTCGTCCTCCCCCTACTGCCGAGCGAATGGAGGCGTATCCCTCTGTCCCTTCCCTGTGACTGTGCTGGATTCTACACCGCCTGTCTGGCTGTGGTGGTGCTGTACGGCGGGTCTGGCTATGGTGGTACTGTACCGCGGTTGTGTCTGTAAATAAGTGTGAGGCAGGCAGCGTCCCCGCTGCTGCGGCTGTGCTGGGTGGCAACGCCCGCACCGGGTCACCCGGAGCACAGGGCGGCTGAGTTCCTCCTATTGTCGGGGGAAGGGTGAGCCCAGTGGGGCGGGCGGGGCTGCTGGTGACTGACTATTGCCATGGTAAGTACAAGCTGTTGAAGACACGTGACGCTCCTCATGTTCCTGTCTGTGTTATAGCTGGCACCAATGAGGTACTCGTCCTCCTGCCAGGTAGATTCAACACGTCACAGTTCGCGAGGGTATCGGCAGGAGACTGCTTGTTTAGCACGGGGCCCGTCTAGCTACCAGACCGCGTCGGACAACGCGTCTGCTGTTAATTTTAGGCAGCACCCATAATGTCTAGTACGGTCGGCACTCTTTTTGGCACTGGGGTAAAGGCGAGGAAGGTTTTACCGAGGGAACCCGGAGATGGCGGCTCCCTGCCTCATATATAGCAGTGAAGGAACGGTGGTGAGCCTCCCCTGGGGTTGTGTAAGGTGGTAGTGGGGGCAGTAGCTGCAAGTGGCCACGTATGGCCATAGATTGAGGTATTCGCCATGAACCACCCACTTCACCTCCCGATGACTTCACCAACTTTCTCGACTCCATCGCCAGTCCAGGCTGGCCCCTGGGGATCTCCATAATTTTCTGTAGTGGCCAACTTGTGACAGGTACAGTACTGGCACACACCCTCATTTACGCCCCATCTTGCCTTTATTGCCCCACCACTCCTGCAACTTCGTTCATTTCCTCAGCGCCTTTCACTGACTGCCTCACTCCATACACACGTCAGCCTGGACTCTGAAGTCAGCTGGTAGTTAGTGATGATGCTGAAACAAAAGATCCCACACACCAACTCTTTTGGGGGGCTTTGTTAAACCTGTGCCATTATTACGTAGTTGTAACTGCAGATTTAGAAAGGCGGGGGGGGGGGAGTTATATGTTCATGTTGACCCATCTCAACCTCGTTTCTCGTACAATTTTCTGAGTATATTTCTGTGGTATGTATTCTCCCCTGCTTGATTTAGTTTGCTTTGATCGTCTGCTAGTGTCACTGTGACAGCATTTCTTCACGTGACTTTAGGCTACTCTGGCCGAGTGTATCGTTGATCCTGCAGTTGATGTGTTCCGTCTTATCTCGAAGGATGGCTCTTGTGTCAGGATCAGCAGACCATTGATGTTCCTCCCTGGTCATAACTTGTAAAGTGGGGAGGTTAGTGGTTGCTCAGCCTTCCATGTTGCTGAGCTCCATTACTTGGTACAGTTTTTTTGTGTCCAGCCGTTGGAGCATCGCTTGCAGGTTTGTCAAGTGGGTCAACCAGACTGGTCAGACAGTATATGTTTTCAGGCTTTAATATATGTTTTACATCTTCCTGAACATTTCCCTGGCCATGTACTGGAAGCCAGTTTGAAGGTCCAGTTCTCCAGTTTATTTTCTCTTCTTTACATTTCTCCGGAATTTTGCGATCTTTCGACAGACTGGTTACGGTGCCGACCTCTAAAGTCCCTCTCACAGGGACATTCCTGTAGTGCGTATCCCCTCCCAGCCATAGGCCTCCTGTGCCTACTGTGTCGCCTCATTTGTTGTTGGCCATTTTCCAAACCCACGACCCTCCAGCGGTGGGCCGGTCTTAACCCAGGCTGGTCGTTGAGCCTGGCGCCCCTTGAATGGCATGACTGACCCGTTGATTTAATACGTTGTTGGAGGGAGACTGGCGACTGGTGATGGAAACCTGTTGGCGGGTTTTGGCGGCAGGAAATAGGGACTGAGGGTTTAGGGGATTCCTCTGAGGGGATTGTCTCCAGGTGCTCTGTGGCATGGCGGCGGCAGTGATGGACTGTAGGGAATACTTGCTTCACTGGCTACCTGATCTCACGGCTGCTGCACAGTTTGCCAACCTCACTTTTGGCAGACGGCAATTCTGGTATGAATTTGAGGGTGAGAACTTGGTAGTGTAGATTTTGAGCGAAGAATTTCTTGCAAGAGTACTGTTGCTAGATTGTGTTCAGTCCCTGTCCCCTTCCCTGGCTGGCTACACCCTCCTGCGCCAATTAGAAGCCTTAAAACTGCAATTAGAAAGGAATTAACTGACCTCTTTGAAACACGAAGACGATTTCAGATAAGC
>JAYMFT010147910.1:0-12683 GCA_038088735.1 Panulirus argus
GGTCCCCGTGGTTGTTGGTAGTTCTGGTTAGGCCCCAGTGGTTGTTGGTGGTACTGGTCAGGTCCCCGTGATTCATGGTGGTACTGGTCAGGTTCCCGTGGTTGTTGGTGGTACTGGTCAGGCCCCAGTGGTTGTTGGTGGTACTGGTCGCTTCTCCGTGGTTGATGGTGGTACTGGTTAGTTGTACATTGTTGTTGGTGGTAGTGGTCTGGTCTCAGTGGTTGATGGTGGTACTGGTCGGGTCCCCGTGGTTGTTATTGGTACTGGTCAGGCTCCAGTGGTTGTTGGTGGTACTGGTCTGGTCCCCGTGATTGATGGTGGTACTTCAGGTCCCCGTGGTTGTTGGTGGTACTAGTCAGGTCCCCGTGGTTGTTGGTGGTACTGGTCTGGTCCCCGTGATTGATGGTTTTACTGGTCAGGTCCCCATGGTTGATGGTGGTACTGGTCAGGCTCCCGTGGTTCTTGGCGGTACTGGTCACTTCCCCGTGGTTGTTGGTGTAATGGTCATGTCCCCGTGGTTGATGGTGGTACTGGTCAGTTCTGCATGGTTGTTGGTGGTACTGGTCACTTCCTCGTGGTTGTTGGTGGTACTGGTCAGGTCCCCGTGGTTGTTGGTGGTACTGGTCACTTCCTCGTGGTTGTTGGTGCTACTGGTCAGGTCCCCGTGGTTGTTGGTGGTACTGGCCAGGTCCCTTTTGTTGTTAGTGGCACTGGTTAGGTCCCCGTGGTTGTTGGTCGTTACACTGGTACTTGTGGTAGTATTCAGTCAAAGTTTTATAGGCGCACAAGCAAGTGTACAGTTGCTTTTGTGACCCGCGATGACTGACAGATGGTTATGGAAACACGAGCAAAAACGACTACACAGAGCCTTATCAGGGAAGGTACAAAGACGATAGGCTGGTGCACATAGTGCAGGATCACGGTAAGAAGATGTGGTCAAATGAAGTAGGGTGAGATGATAGAGGCAGGCTTGGCAGGAGTCTTGCGGTGCTGGTGTAGGTGCGACAGTTCAGGCATGCGTCCCATGAGGGAGGTGCGGGGCTGCCAGATTTCGTGGAGATTCTGCAGAAGGGAGAAGCGAGCCGGTGTCCTGACTTTGTATGCGGTTGCCGTTTACTCTTTGTGTTGCAGGAGTGTTAAGTGGCAGGTCCCTTAGTTGAAACTACTTCTTAAGATGGGCGATGGCAATGTCAGACGTGAGCCCTGCCGATTGCGGCCGAGAGAGGTTAAGCAACACAGATTGCTGTCAGAAAGGAGAAAAGTTAGATGTCACATGATGTGGTGCTACTGAAAATGTTGAATTCCCAGAGGCTCTTCGAGTCTGGAGTCATACAACTATGATTTTAGACTCAAGCGAAACACTTGCGGCCTGGGTTGGGTTGAATGATTGATCTGCTGCCTCTGGTGATGATCAGGTATTGATGAGGCGGTGAAGTCAGCTACAGCATGTGTGGTAATAGGGGAATGAAGGCGGTCCCAGTAGATGAAGATGGCCCCTTGGGAATCATCCACGACTGTTCACTGTTGGAAGGTCAGAGCAGGGGAGTCATCCTTCGTGAAGGTTGAGAGTAACTGCCTCCCACCTTTGGTGTGTAGTAAGGTCACTCGAAAATGATAATGGTGCTGGAGGTACGACGTCATTGATCTAACTGTTGGCACCGTCAGATCTGTCTGGGTTGCAAGGGCACTAACTCAAGGCCTTGTGAATGATGGGTTCAATAAACCAGGTCCCGGTAGGTTATGGCTTTAGTAGTGTCTTGGTGTGTGCGTATGTGTGGGGAGGCGGAGGACGGTGTGGTGGCAGGGTGGGTGGTGATGGTCCCAGGAGGTGGTGGCAGTCCTTATCAGGTCTCTGGGGATAATCGGCAGTAATTCGGGTCCCGGAGGTTCTGATAAGTGCTCGCCAGGTTTCTGGGCAGAAGCTGCAGTTAGTCATGTCCCCGAAGGCGCTGGCAGCAACTCAGGTGTGTGTGTGTGTGTGTGAGTGGTGATGATTTCCCTGTGGGTGATTCGGTGGTGTGTCAGGTCCGTGTGGTTAGCTGGCTCCGTGAGTCAGGAACCTGTGGCTGGTGGCGGCAATAGATCAAGGCTGGGAGTGACGATGGCACCAGCTAACGTCCGTGTATGTCCTGATGCCACTATTTCATCTCTAAAAATGCGAATTGCACTATTAGGTCTGTTATTGGCAATGGTGGGTGGTGAATGGGACTTGGGGTGGCAAATGAGGTCTGTGGGTGGAGATGTGGCACGGGTGAGGGCGGCTGAAGGTGGTGAGATGGCAGCGGTCGATTAGTGCGGAGTATTAGTAGGCAATCAGCGGGATGGTCCCGCAGAGATCGTTGTCGGATCCCTCTGGGCCGGGGCGTGGCCAGGCCGCTGGGCTGGGGGGAGGCGGGGTCGGCGCTGGGGAGGAGGAGCGCTGCTGCCAGATAGAGCAGCGGGAGAGGCTAGGGGCGGGAGGCCAGAGTCGAGGTCACACAGGAGCTTAAACAACTGCGCAGGGAGGGACGGCCTGAAGTGCGGGCCAGAGGCAATTGAAATGAAAAGGAAAGAGATTGACCGGATTGATTTCTGGCAGTAGTGGAAACTTAAACTGATGAGACAGAATGAGGTGAAAGGCACTCTGAGGGAGCGGGTTTTGTGAGAGGTGTGGGCCCGGAAGCTGTAGGGAGAGGCAAAGTCTG
Organism: Panulirus argus; assembly: GCA_038088735.1. Lineage (NCBI taxonomy): Eukaryota > Metazoa > Arthropoda > Malacostraca > Decapoda > Palinuridae > Panulirus > Panulirus argus. The sequence continues at coordinate 2,685 of JAYMFT010147910.1, forward strand.
GGGAGTTTTAGGACGGGTTCCACCCACTGCTGGGCCAAGGCAACCCGGATGTTCACCCACTGTGACCCACATGATGGTGTACGGGATGAGATCACTGTACCTCTCTAACCTGGCTGTGTGACGGAGATACATTGTCGACTGTCTATTTGGCATATGTAACTATATCCCACTTTAAGCCTTTACATCCTTAGAGATATATGGGGAAAACTTGCATAAAGGATGGACTTACTTTTAGAAGCTGAGCTGTGATATGCTTATTAGATAAAGACTTGGAATCCTGCTGTATAATGAGGCTCTGGGCTGCCGTGTGTACACTCCTGGGTTGTCAGTATCAAGTGCAAGGAAATAAATCATTGGCAAGAATGATACCGTCTGTATTTCCTGTGAGTCACCAAGGAGTACAACGCTGTATCAAAGTTCCTTCCTATCTAATGAACCTGCTTATTTTCACCAAGTTTTCGGATGCTCATAGATGAAGAACAAAAATGATCAGCTGAACTCGGGCAAGAGATATCGTAAATCAGCACTGAACTTCTGAGGGCAGGGTAGTCAGGAGTGTGTGAAGCACATTCATCACCTCATCACCATGTATGTACTCGAAAATTGATGTCGAGTGAACGCGGTGACCGATGTTGGCGTGTCATCAGCTGACCCCAGAGGACGAGGTCCAGTTAAACTTACCTCACACAACATGATGTGTAGAGCATATATATATATATATATATATATATATAATCATGGCCATTTCATACGTAAGAATAATTACTGTTATATTTACGGGACTCGCATGCGTTCATTTCTGTCTTATGTACGAATGATTCTTTGACATGAGTGTGTGAGTCAGTCACGAGTGGTACAAAATTTACTACAGCGAGTGAGGGGGGAACTACATTAGAGATGAATGGAATATACAGGATGTATGCAGGTCAGGAGAGAGGCTAACATTATCACCTGGAGGAATGTCTGTTTCAGATTTGTTGTATTTGCCGATGGTAACGTATTACGTAGTCGTACTATTGTTAATACATTGTGTACTAAAAAAATACATTTAAAAGAATACTGAGGATGAAGTTCTGTATTTTGAGCTGTTCCATGAGATTGTAGTGATGGTTGATAAGTCGGGAACGAGTTTATAAGTAATGGGTGAGGATGGCATTGAGTGGTGAGCGCCCAGGCCATCGTCAGGCAGGTCCTGGCGGCCATGTCGGGTTAAGCTGGTAATTACCGAGAGGACTGGAAAGCTTTAGTAAGACCTGTTGGCCTGGGGGAGGAATATGATATTAGGTTAGGGGAATATCAGAGACATTAGGGACGAAATCACTTGGCTTGTAGTGGACGATCAGGCATTTTTAGTGGTTCAGGGAGAACTAGGTGGCAGTGAAGGTAGATTTAGTGAGTTTCAGGCACAAGGGAAAGAAAGGGAGGACCCGGCAATATATACAGAAGGGAAATTTGTGCTTCCCTGCTCTCATCACACAAGCGGAGAGGGACCTGCACTGCTGCAGGAAAGATGGTGATATGACTAAAAAAGAATTTGTTATCGGTTGTTGTGTGACACGTGAGCTACTGCGACTGGATCATTCTGGGACGCTGGACCAACCTGATCGTCGTCCGGCTTTGGTAAATGACTGAGGCGGTGTTCGGAGGGCGAGCTAATGGAGGATCCACCTCCGCGTACTCTACCGCATGCCGTCCTAACGCGCTGACGGGTAGCAAGGGACGGTATGTGTGTCTCGTGAGCTGGTAGTTATGTAAGTGTCGGGAGTTATGATCCTATTCACTGGACATTACTGGCACAGAGATGAGCGCTTACAGTTAGCCTACGCTCCGGCAATTTGTGACATATTGTTTGATGATAACTGTATCATTAATTTGACAGATTTTATCATTTACTTAGAATTTGATTCGTCAGAGTCCCATTATTGCTTTTGGTCATAACGTCATAGCTTTGGATATATTATTGGCAATACGTAGAAATAAGCTATTATTTACTTGCGCTAAATTCCTTCTCCGGCTGGGCTTGTCGTGAGAAGTTGTTCCATCGTCGAGAATCTTACATTAATGGAAGTTCTAGGAGGGAAAATTTACTTTTGCCTGCAAAATAAGGTGCATTAGGTTAAGGATCCGTTAACTTAGGTTGCGTAAGGTTAAGATAGGTTAGGTTAGGATAGGCTAGGTTAGGTTCTATAATCTTAATGAGAACGATTCAAGAATTGTTCGATGGCAAATCATCCGCTAATTTGATTTACAGTTGGTGAATTGTATGGTGTTGACTGTCCAGCGGAACATGTCTGGGGACTACCGGGTGCTGTGTGGCGGCCAATTGTCTCCTGAAGGAGGAAGGGCACAGCCAAGAGATTGGGACGTTCTGTGGGGCTGGGTGTATTCTGACTTTACGTGACTTGGCTCAGGTCATTCTGGCTTGGCGTATCCTAGGCTTGACGTTTCCTGTCTTGGCATATCCTACAGACTGGTCTTTGGTGTAATGACCTTCAGTTACAAGTCATTTTTTCGTTTCGTAATTCAAACGGTCGTGCTAGATGCTAGGATGCCGTATACTGTGTGACCACACTAGTGATAACAGGACCATCACCTGTACAGGACCATAACATGCACAAGACCATGACCTGTACAGGACCATGACCTAAATAGGGAGACAACCGCCTTTAGTGATACCCATAAACCGTTGGATATCTGTGTGTGTGACACTACTCTTGCCCAGTGATGGCAATACTCAGCCCTGATCAGCAGGAAGGATTCGTCCGTGACTGGAAGCATCCATGTAAAAGGACAATCAGAGGAGCTTTGTCGTGTGGTTGTCTTAGAGAAAGGTGTGTGGTGACGAGTCCTGTAGGTCTTGCTTTTGAATTCTGATCATGAGATGAGTGAGTGTGTGAAGCCAGGGCAGCATGTCAGCTCATGAACCGTTTTGGGAAATGTCAGAGTAGAGGGGGTGAGTTTCAGGTGAAGTTTTATTCTTGATTCATTTCAATTCACTTATGTCGTCTGACGAATTAGTTGATCTCCTTTCCTCACGACGACTGGTCCTCTCATAATGGACTGACTCCATCAGCACGACGGTAAGACACGGGGGTATGACCTCTGGCCATGACGTTATGACCTATGACCATGACGTTTGAGTACTATAGGCTGGCCTTTGACGTAACTCTTACGACTGAGGTCAAAGGTCACGCTATCATAACAAAGGACCCAACAATAGTGGACACGTTCAATACTGCAGAGGAATTTCTCCAAACAACAGTCACACAAGTCACACGTTCCCTGTAGTGTACAGACTTGGTTTATTCTTAGATATCTTTTTGTTTTGGGAGAACATGAGGCCCGGGGGTGGCGCCCACCCGCCTCTGCTGGCGATGTACCCAGCAGTGGAGGGAGGCACCAGGGGATAGGCTTGGGTGGCAGGGCCCAAGCCGCGTCGGCCGTGTTCCCACGACCAGTGAACAACAGCGTGCACGACGCCACAGATAATTGTTTGGTCACGCCGAGGTTGTCCCTACGTCATCACCGGAGGGGGAGAGGGGTGATCTGGTTGCCATGGGGTGAGGGGATTTGCTTTTCCTGGGGTGGGGTGAGGGAGGGGGAGTCATCTCCGGGAAAACCAGCGTGGAGGACAGAACAGAGCCTCAAAGCCTTGAGGGAAGCGTCGGTCATCCACTGGCTTACACAATGAACAACTTAAGTACTTTCCTTCGTAAACCAAAACACACAGACACTCACACACAGTCTGCTGGGGTTGTCCACGCAAGACGCCCAGAATGCACGGCCTCAACACCGAACACAAACCTCAGTAAAGCCACGCCATACATACCTGTACACTGGGAGGATCTCCTGTGTCTCCACTCTACCTACCCAATCCAGACCCTTCGCTCCTAACCACCTGACTGTGTGTGTGTGTGTGTGTGAGAGAGAGAGAGAGAGAGAGAGAGAGAGGAATGAGATGTAACAACACAGCCTACCACCAGCTGCCTGCTACCCACACAGCACATCCTACCACCAGCAGTCTGCCACCCACACTACACAGCCTGCCACCCACACAACACAGCCTGCCACCAGCTGCCTGCTCCTCCCTCCCTTCTGCTCCCTCACACTCCTCTCTCCCTTCTGCTCTCCACTCTCCCTTCCACTCCCTCACACCGCCGTACATTTAGCCAGCCGGTGTCGGCTTCAGAGCCAATATATCATAGCCTGGAGGCAGCCAACCCAGCCAGTGAACAGGACACCACAGCCACAGAACTGTGTTGTTTGCTGTTCGTGGCTATGTTGTCAGGTGTCTGTGGTTTGTGTTTTGCTGTTTGGGGCTATATTGTCGGCTGTCTGTGGCTGTGTTGCCTGCTATCTGTGGCTGTGTGGTTTACTGTTTGGGGTTATGTTGTTTGCTGTCTGTGGTAACGTCACAGACCTTCCCTCGGGATGGCCTTGCAATAGATATATATAGCTTATCCTTTTCGGTCTCTATCATCTATATTACGTATAGATAATGATAAACTGATGGCTCAAGGGTATTGGTGAGATACTGACGATCACCAGCTGCCGCTGTTAACAGTCTTCTCTAAAACCATCTGAGGCAGGATGGTGCACCTTGGCCACGATGGCCTCGTCTCTGATCTGAACTGCAAGGGTTAGGTCCAAGCTGGTGGCCACCGTCTGGCCCCGGGGCTGGAGGTCACCCTTCCGCGGGGCATAGGGGCCAACATCTGGCTTCGGGGCTTGGGTCATCTATCTGGCCCCGGGTTCACCGCTAACTACTGCCGGACCATGAGCCCGTAACTACCATAAATATTATTATTACACCAGAGCAATCAGGCGAGTGGTTAGTGAGAGTGACCAGCGGGGCTAATCCTGCACCCCTGACCCTCCTTCTCCCCTCCGACCCTCCTCACCCCTCGCACTCCATACCCCTAACCTTCCAGTAGGATCCTCCGCACCCCTCATCTATCCCTCCATCCCCTCCACACTCCTCATCCTCCCTCCCCTCTGACTCTCCACACCCTTCACTTTCCCTCCCGACCCTTCCTCTTATAAAGGATTGTTAGATAAGATTTGATCGCACGGTGGAGGAAATCGAGTATGCGTGAGGATCGTTGACTGGCTTACAGATAGAAAACAGCGAGTGGTGTCAGACGGGGAAGCCTCCGAGTGGTTGAGCGTGATAAGTGGGGTACCACAAGGCTCAGGTCCAGGACCTACGCTATTTATCATCCGTATCAGTAATCCTGCGGCCGAAATCACCTGTGCAATCTCCCAACTTGCCGACGATACTAAGTTAGGAGATAAAGGCCAGGCAAGGAAAGGGTGTTATTGTTTGATGGGGTGGCCAGAAGTAAAGGAAAAAATGCTGAAATAAAAAATCTGAAATATTTGATAAGATCTTATTGCAAGTTTAAGGAAAATACCTTATAGTGATAATCAGTGATGACCTCAGGTATGTAAAGTACTTCTTGGCTGCATATTAGGTTTAACTGCAAGAATTAAACCTATAAATGAAACGATGCTTACTTTATACAGCGTCCTAGTTAGACCACATTCACAATGACTTGTTCAGGTCTGCTGACTAAACTATGAACAGACAGGAAAAATGTGAATAAGTACAAAGAAGAGCAGTAAACCTTATTGTCATTCATGTATTAACTTTACGAAGAAAGAGTAAGATATCTAAAAGTATATGGTCTATAAAAGCGGCAAAAGTTTCTTCATCAGTATAGTCAAAGAACTCTGGAATAATGTGCCATAAGATTTTGATATTAGAACTACGAGTACACAAGTGAATACTTTATATCAATAGAAGGTGAACCAACTTTTTTAAGAATGACAGTATAATGTCTGACGCTGGATGTGTCAAAACGCATTAAATCTTTCCCCGTAGAATTGGGAAAGTAGATTACAGTATGCTTTCCGTTCAGCCTTTCCAATGAAATTTCATGTCGGTATAATTATCACCCCATACTGTTCCTTCAAAGATGATGTCATGTCGGCTGAAATGTCCAAGGGCGTGAATGGTGGGGAGGAGTCATCGGCTTTACTGTCCTGTCTCCATCTATAACGGTGGGTGGGAAGGAGCCTTCGGCTGTGCTGTCCTGCGCCAGATAACATCGTTATAGACCATCAGCTCTTCTGTTATCTGCTTCACCATGTACTCATGTTCCTCTCTTCCTCCCCTCACTCACCATTCTCCCTCCTCATTATCCCCATTCTTCCTCTCCTCACCCATCATCCTCAATCCTCTCACTCACTACCCTCTCTCCCCTCACCCACCATCCTGACTCTCCTCACCCATTACCCTTCCTCCCCTCGCTCACCACTCTACCACCTCTCACCCAACACCCACTTTCCTCCCCTCTCCTCACCCAGTACCATTACTCCCCTCCCCTCATCCACTACCCTGCCTCCCCTCACCCATTACACTCCTCCCTTCATCCACTCCCCTCTCCTCCCGAGCCTCGCATGGCGTCGCTGCAGATTAAGTCATCGCTTTGATAATGAAATGAGGCGTCGCTAACTGTTTCCTCTAATATTTGTTTGTCAGGAAGTGATGCGGGGACGCCCCTCGCCGCTCTCCCCTCCAGAACAACCCCCCTACTCCCTCCGCCCCAGGCAGGGGGAGGTGAGAGATGCCGGGGGTGAGGGTGGCTGCCTCCGTGATTTATGGAGCGAGACCCACTTCTTTGGAGAGTCATAACCCGTGTTTAGCCCCTCCCTACTGATACCGCCCTCCCTCCCTTCCTCCTCCCTCCTACACCACCCTTCCCTCCCTCCCTCCCTCCCTCCTACACCACCCTGCCTTCCCACCCTCCCTCCTTCCCTCCTCCATCCTACACCACCCTGCCTTCCCTCCCTCCCTCCTTCCACCACCATCCAGCCCTTCCTCTCTCCCTTACCGCCAACCTGCCCTCCACGACACCCTCCCCTCCTGCCCCCTCCCTCCCTCCTCCTCTCACCCTGAACCATACCCTCACCTGCTGCTTCCCTCCCTCCACCATCACTGACTCTGTACATACCCTCCTCTCCTGATGCCTCTCTCCATCCACCCTCCGTCACACCCTACCCTCCTGCTGCCTCCTCTCCACCACCACTCCCTCTCCTCCCGCTCTCTCACCACCTCCAGCAGGGGTACTAATCATCCACCACCGCCACCGCCAGCACGGGTGATAATCATCTACCACCGACGACATGGGTATTAATCATTTACTATCGCCGCCACCAGAAGGGGTACTAATCACCTACCATCGCCCCCGCCAGCAGGGGCACTAAATACCTGCCATGGCTGTCGTCAGCAGGGTTACTAATAACCTACCATCACTCCCACCAGCACGGTTACTAATCCCCAATCATCGACCCCACCAACAGGGGTACTAAGCACCTACCATCGCCTTCTCCATCAGGAGTACTAATCACCTACCACCGCCGTCACCAACAGGGGTACTAATCACGTATCATTGCCGTCACCAGCAGGGGTGCTAATCACCTACCACTGCCGTCACCAGAAGGGATGCTAATAACCTACCATTGCTGTCGCGAGCAAGGTTACTAATCACCTACCACCGCCGTCACGAGCAGGGGTGCTAAACACCTACCATCGCCATCACCAGCAGGGGCGCTAATCACCTACCATCGCTGTCACCAGCAGGGGTGCTAATCACCTACCATTGCCATCACCAGTAGGGACTACTATACCATAAAACACACCCACCTTTGCCCTCACCTACAGCAACCCTTTTCCACGGACACTCGTCAATGCGCCCAAGACTTTCGCTCCCTGACCCACCCTATGGCTCACTTTAGCTCCAGTGACTCCGTCCGCCACCCAACATCGCTGCCACCACATGAGTTACTAATCTACCCTCTCATCTACCCGTTCATCTATCACCTCATCGCCCCTGTTGTTTTATTGACCGTAATGGTCGTCTTTTTGTTATTTCTTCCGTCGCACTGTAGCTATCTTGGCCGCACTGGTTATTTACCCTGGCTGCCAAGACGGCTACGCTCCCTCTCATCCCAGCTAGAGGGTGTGTGTGGGTGGGGCGAGGATCGGCCTGGGGCTTCCCTGGTCACCATGTGGAGGACAACGGAGCGGTGCTGCCTGCCTCACCCAGGGTGTCAGGACGGAGCACTTACTGAAACATGGACACTCACCTCCGTAGACTGATGCCTCGTCTTGGATGTTTCAAGAAGGAAATGGAAAATCTTATGTGTGAATTTGTCAGCGTACTAAGGGAGGGCGTATAAAGCTCCTGGGGTAAACCATGGTAGGTCTGTGAGGCCTGAATGTGGATAGGGAGCTGTGGTTTCGGCGCATTACACATGACAGCAAGAGAATGGATGTGGGCGGTAACTCGCAATATATATATATATATATATGAAGGTGAAATCACACTTCAGTAGTTCATATAGTTATATTTTTCACGTAATTTATTTCAATCTATGTGGCACCGTATGTTTCGTGGAGACAATCCACCTCATCAGGTGCCAATAACCAACAAAGTTATTTAAATCCCATCATCACACCCGTGATACCGTCTGGTGCCTAGCCTCATATACCTCACACTGCTGGCCTGACCGACTGTGACCGTAAAGGGAGAGTGAAGTGCCTTGTGGGTAGGGGGGGAGGAGGTTGACCAGGGTAGCTAGATGCCTCTTGGACAAATTTTAGGCAAGGTTTTTTTTAATAAATCTTTCATAATTGTTTGGTAGATAATAGGGTGGGCTTTAAAGTTGCCTTGGGACAAATTAAAGTTCTTAGTATTAGCTTTTATGACAGTGTAGCGTTTATCGATCGCATTTTTGTGGCCATCCCTTCGTACTGAGAGTTGGTGCCAGTAGCATCTCTCAGTTACAGTTTTTCCAGTCTGATCAATGTATACATCTTTACATGCCTTACGTTTGACGGCATAAACACTCACGATTGTTGGATGATTTGGCCTACTTTTTATTAAAGTCTTACTGATAGTGTTATTGTACTGGAAGGCAATATTATAAGCACTGTTTCTCAGTACCTGTCCGACATTAGCTAAGTTGGAAGAATAAGTCAATAATAAACATTTAGACCTATCATCATTTGTCACATTTTTGTTTTATTAGATGCATAAAATGTTTTCCTAGCTTTCCAGTAAGCCTTGTTTACAAACCAATTAGGATGACATAACTGCTTAAAGATATGTTTTATATGACTACCTTCATCTACCAGGTTTATGGGATCACATATCCGAAGAGTTCTTAATAACATAGACATAGCTAGTGACATTTTTACAGAGGAATCATGGACTGAAAAGTAATGAATTTAGCTCTCAGAGTTGGTAGACTTCCTGTAGATCTTAGAGGACAAATGATCAGATTCCCTAGTAATCAGCACATCAAGAAACGGCAGTCTGCCTTCTTTTTCCCATTCAATCCTGAATTTGATGGCGGGGTGGATGTTATCTAAATCATTAAGAAAACATCACAGTCTTGGGAAGATGGTCATAAGGACCACACGTCATCAACATATCTAAAACAGACTTTTGGATGATTACTGATTGAAGTTAGAATTTCAGTCTCAAAGTACTCCATGAATAAGTTACTGAGAATAGGACTAAGTGTATTTCTCATTTCATAACCAAATTTCTATCTATAAAAATTACCTTCATCATCTTGGAAAACATTATTGGAAGCACAAAGCTCTACTAAGTCAATGAAAGTTTTTATGGCCAGGGGCAAGACAAGACTAAGATCAGGCAATTTCTCCCATAGGTAAGTGATGGTTTCATCACTGAGGACCTTAGTGAAAAGGGAATTCACACCAAAACTAATGAGTTTATGATCAGGAAAAATAATGTTCGTAACTTTGTTTACAAGATCTAAGCTATTAATATGAGATGGGGAGATTTTTCCTTGAACAATGCTAAGGTGTTTTGCTAACCATTTGGATAATCTATAACCAGAGGAATTAACTGAGGAGATAATTGGTCTAAGGGGATACCCATCTTTGTGGATTCTTGGAAGACC
>JAYMFT010147921.1:0-12683 GCA_038088735.1 Panulirus argus
TCCTCCGTACAACTCTATCTATAGCCCATGCCTCACAACCATATAATATTGTTGGAACTACTGTTCCTTCAAACATAACCACTTTTTGCTTTTCTAGATAATGTTCTCTCCTTCTACACATTCTTCATTGCTCCCAGAACCTTCACCCCTTCCCCTACCGTATGACTCACTTCTGCTTCCATGGTTCCATTTGCTGCCAAGTTCACTCCCAGATACCTGAAATGCTTCACTTCCAACTTTTCTCTATTCAAACTCACATCCCAACTAACTTGTCCATCAACCCTGCTGAGCCTAATAACCTTGCTTTTATTCACATTTACTCTCGGCTTTCTCCTTTCACACACTTTTCCAAACTCAGTCACCAACTTCTGCATTTTCTCACTCGAATCAGCCATCAGTGCTGTATCATTGGCGAACAACAATTGACTTACTTCCCAGGCCCTCTCATTACCAACAGATTGCATACTCGCCCCACTATCCAAAACTCTTGCATTATAGGTAAATATTTATATCAGTGTTACTAGATTCTGCTTGCAAATGACCTCTATAAGGCAGGAAAACATGAACAGGTATAATGAAGAAATGGTTTAAGTGTAAGTTTAAATGAGGAGGATCTGGAGTTCTTAGAGTGTAGGTACCTGGGAGTGGATGTGGCAACAGATGGAACCATAGGGGCCAAGGAGAGTTACAGGGTGGGAGTGGGGCCAAGGTTCTCTGTGCAATAAGGAGTACATGGAAGGAAAGGTCAGTGTTTGTTAAATCAAAGAGGTATGCATGAAATTATAGTAGTCTTGACAGTGCTGTATGGATGCGAGTCTGGCAGGTGTGGTAGGGTCACTGTGTTGCTGCGGCTGAGAAATTCACGAGTTATGAGAGCTTGATGAGAGGGTGCATTATCGTCATGAAGCATCCAATTGCTCTCACGCCACATTTCAGGCCGTTTCTCCTGAATGTCCTCCCTCAGGCACCTCTGAACGTTGTAGCAGAATTGTCCGTTCACAGTCTGACCATTGGGAATGAATTCACTGTGAACAACCCCACGAATGCCAAAGAAAATGGTGAACATGCTCTAGATTTTGGGCTCTTCCACTGCGAAGACTGTTGTTTGGTCTCCAGGTCATATATCCATAGACCTAAGTCTCGTCCCCAGAGATGACCCTCAACATGAAGGTTGGGTCATCTAGGGCAGGCTGATGGAGATCTTGACAGACCTTGGCATGGTGCTCCTTCTAATCAGGGGTCAGAAGCCTGGGCACGAACTTTGCAGCAATGTGGTGCATGTTCAAAATAGATGTATGATTGCCTGCACTGTTCCACATGACACATCAATGATGGCAGTAATGTCCTTAATGGATCCCTGACGATCCTCATGCACAAGTAGCTGAATCATTTCCACATTTTCAGGGGTTGAGTTCGTGGAAGGTCGCCCAGACCTCTTGTTATCATCCAGTGAGGTTCTGAGGCTTTTGAATCATGCGTGCCACTCAAAACACCTCGCACGATTTCATTGCCATACACATGACGAATAATGTCAAAGGTCTCAGTTGCAGATTTACCGAGTTTGACACAGAATTTGATCTTTGCCCTCTGCTCTTGTTTGCTGTCCAAGATGAAATTGCAAATGTGCATGTGCATTTGGTCATAAAACTCCCATAGAACAACACACGATGTTCACAGAATGACTCCACCCGGCACACTGATTGATGACAGTTACACCTAAACGTCACAGCATGCACATCGCTGAACTGTCATCTTTTGGCGTGCTATGGAACTCATTTTGGAAATTTCTAACACCACCACATACTTGGTCTGAGGCATATTGATTTTGCAAAGAATGAGTATAAAAGTGTGGTGCAAAGCAGAGTCTAAGAGAACTGACCAGGGAGTGCTCAAATGTTTTGAACACATGGAGAGGACAAGAAAAAAAAAATTGATTTAATGAAGATCTATGTGTCAAAAGTGAAGGAAAAATGGAGGAAGAGGGAGGCCAAAAAGGTGATAGACAGTTGGAGGGAAAGAGGTTTTGGGGTATCATGGCCTAAGCATTAAAGAGGGTGAGACATGTGCATGGGATATAAGGTGGTGATGTTCTGTCAGTGAGCTGAACCAAGGCACAGAAAGCGGTCAAGGTAAATCATGAGACTGTCTGAGGGGCTTGATTGTGGTAGCAGGCTCTGATTTCAGTACATTAAACATGACATCAAGAGAATGGATGAGTGCAAATGAGGGTGTTGCTCATTTGTTACAGTTAGACAGCATAAGCAACTGTTCAATTTTTTTCTTTTCCCTCACACTCTTAGAATCTAAAAGTCTCACTAACCTGATAAAAAGCATTGTCTAATATCAAATATGTACAAACATTCTTTACTAATACTGTAAAACTGTATAATTATAAAAAGGAAAAGTGAGAAGTAAAGAATGAAAAACAGTGTCTCTCTGGGGGCACTGTCGCGCAAGCTCAGAGAATCTCCATGATCTCCAAGTCTCCAGGGGTTACGAGCCTCAAACCCCCAACCTTCTGATGAGAGTAATGCTACCTCTACCCTACCTTCTGGTGAGATATATGCCATTCACTCACCTTTTGCAAACCACCCTAACAGCAGTTGCCCCAGTAGTCCACTTAAGAGCGCTGCCCACCAATCAGCAGTCACCACCCAGTGACGATGTTATCCCAATGGCCAGCAGGCTATATCATGTCTCCTACTTCATAAATCTTCTGAACAAGGGTGACAACCTGATGATGACTATCATCAGCTGAGATAAAAGTATCCTAAAGGGCACATAGTTTTCTTTGAGACTTTTATATAATTCTAAGACCACATACACTCACTATATACAGTACCTACTTAAAGTCTGAGGAATGAGTAAAAAAAAAAATGTCTATTTTAGTACTTAGTGTGGCCACCACGTGCCTTCAAAATAGCTTGTATACAATGCGGCATGGAGTCAGTAAGGCTTCTGCAGTAATCAAGATCAATTCTGTTCAACCAGGTGTTTCTGATGGCTTCAAATAGGTGAGGAATTGAAAAGGTGTTCCTTTCTTGAAGTTTAAGCTTCATGTGAGACCACAGCTCCTCAATGGGACTCAGGTCTGGAGAATTCCCTGGCCACTTGTCTGAAAACTATTTCATAACCTTCTTTGCCTTTTGACATGGTGTACTGTCTTGGGTAAAAAGTTGCAGCCATGGATCTTGTAAAAATTCCTCATGTTGTCATGAAGAACTTCAGTGTAGCAGTCTCCATTCATTGTGATGTTCTTGGGAAGCACATGAAATCCCCCACACCCTAACTCTCCACTGAAGCAACTCTAAATCATGACTGAGTCTGGGTGTTTGACAATCATTTGAACATAACGGGGGTCAAGGGGATTCATTAGTGAGGGATGTCTCAAATTGCCACGCCTCACTGCATCACAGTGCAAAATCTACTCATCACTCCATAAAACCCTTCTCCAGTCCTCAACAGTGAAATGTTTGTAGTTCCTTGCAAAACTGAGATGAGCAGTACACATCTTACGAGTCAGTAGGGGTTTTCTGGTAAGAGATTGAAGAGAGAGGTTCAGATGTTTCTGGCAGCACTCTTAAGTGGTGCGTTCTGCAACACTTCCAAGGAGGTTGGGATTGGCTTGCTTCAATAGTTTTGCTGTGATGCATGGATTTATCAATACTTGCCTCTTGATAAGCTTGTCAGTAGCTGCTGAAGTCTGCCCTGGTACAGATTTACGAGGTGGAACTTCACCTTGAGGGATATTCTTGGCTTTTCCAATGACGCTGTGTATGGCTAACTTGCTCACTGCCATACACTGATAAATCTCCACCGACATTTTTGCCTTCTTAAGGGCAAGAATCTGAGCCTTTTCTTGCTAAGTGAGGTTCTTGTGCCCCATTCTAAGGTCTGGGTGGGTGGCAGTGGGACGAAAGGTGAATGAAACAAAAAAAGGGTCTTTGTTAATCCAACAGCTCATAACATGCATCCTCTCTCGAGCTTATCCCATGGGGCACTGATGTACTCCTCAGTCCATGGTGATGGGATCACCAGGGAGAGTTGCAAAGTACCAATTAAGCAAGATCTGAGCATTCGGTAGGTTGACATGCAGAAATTCTGAGGACATTCAACATACACAACAAAAGGTCCCATATTCCTCAGACTTTCTGTGGGTGCTGTATATATGGCCCAAGTTTTGGCAGATTTAGGTGACTTAACTCACTTCTAGCACAATGCATGTCTCAAGTGTAAAGTAATGAGGATGGGACAAAGCAAAAGATGGCCCTAGTATTATTATTACCGAACAGGAAATAAGCTTCATGATTCTACCTCAGAGGAAGCATGGAGAAGACATCATCCCTAACCTGTTGCCACTGTGCCGTATTGGGAGAATAGCTAAGTAGACAAACTGTTTGCCGGCAAATATCAGAATAGCTTTCAAGTATATGGATGAAGAAATATTAAGCAAGCTATTCATATATACATGAGACCAAAGCAAAACTAGATTTTGCCTCTAGGGTTTGGTCACTGCAACAAAATAGGCAAAAAGAACTCATAAAGGAACATCCAGAGGATGGTACAAGAATTAAGAGAGCTAAGCAACAGGGAAAGATTGAAGGTTTTGAATTTACCTACCATGGGAGAAAGAAGACTAAGGTTTGAATTGACCACAAACTTTAAGTCTTTAAAAGAGATTGACAAAGTGGACATAAGGATAGAGAAACCAAAGGACATAATAGGAAATTAAGTAAGAAACTTGTAAATAAGGATGTAAAGAAATAATCTTATTGTATTAGAGTGGTGGGTGAATGGAACAGACTGACTGTGGGTATGGTTAACACAGACAGCATACATAAATTCAAGAGGTTGAATGATAACAGAGAGAGTTCATGAGATGGGACCCTACAAGTGTAAAACTCCCTCCCTATACAGTATAAATAAGTAATGACTAGAACAAGAAAACTTTTGGAAGTTTGCAGCTTCCAAGCAAGATGCATTCACATAGAGACTGTAGAGGTAAGTACCCTCTCCCATATTTGGATATGCAACACTACACTCTTTGGTCACACACAAAGAAAAAGCCTGACCCGGAGAAACGTCATGATTCACTGGTGAAGGGGACAGCAATGTGAGGGTAAAAGTAAGGCTGAATCCCAACAGATTATCACAGACACATCTTAAATGTTTGGGAATTATCTATGCATTTACAAAGGGAAATGAACTCCAGTACTCAAAAACTTTAAGATATTGGAAAAATTCCTCCTAACAACAAAGTATTGTAACTTTCAAAAACTATCATGGCTTAGATATATATAAAGGGGATTTTTTTTTTTCTAAGATTACAATGATGTGTTGGAAACTCTGCAGTGTTGGCCCAAAATAAAGAACCAAAACTTCTTATAATAACTGTGCATACAGAGCCCTCTACAGCACAACATGAATGAATAACATCATGATAAACCCCTTCATCTTGTACCCATGCATATCATTGGTAGACTAGTCAGGACTTAGTACTAACAGGAACACTAGCTTATCTCAACATCCCTCTCTAATGATTCAGGGATACGAACTGATCTCATCCTACATCTCTATCCATGATGAGATCAATATAATCAATATAGTATACCAGTAGAGATGATGCCTACCACTTCATTGGTGGTATGGTAGGATCCTCTTTATGGTGGGGCACCACTGATCTTCCTGGATCAGCCAATCATCATCAAAAAGATCTACTGGTACATCATCAGTATACTAGCCGGGGCAAAGGGACTTTTCAGTAATAGTGATGGCTATGTAGAATCTCTTGTACTCCCCAACGATGACATGGAACAAAAGGATCTTGCTATGGAAGAATCTTACAGTGCAAGAACTCTGGGTACACGAAACATGGGCTACCCAAGATGTAGTGAACTCTAGAAGAGACAGAAAACTTAAAAGGTGAGCCAAAGTCATAAAGAAGGCATGTTCGCAAATTCTCATACACCAGCTTAAGACCTAATACCTTTTATATTGATCTGTCTCAAAAATCCCATGATCAAATTTCAAGTATAAAAAAAAAATCATAGACCAACAAAGGGAAGGTACAGAAACCCAACCAAATATGCCCCAGAGAAAAATAAGCCTTTCCATGTAATCACATTTTCTTAATGTAAAAAGCTTGGCCCTATTGAGAGAATATGTCTGCTATTACCCCACAGGAAGCCCTGTACTCCACTGCTCACACTATAATCAGTTGAGTTATGGGACAGCGAGAGAGTAGGCCAGTTACAATCCAACCCTCCCACTGTGACTTGGGGGTTGATCTCTGTCAACAAGAAACTCTCATTTGTACTTAACCTGTAAGAAACTCAGTGTCTACCAAAAAGAAAATTCCTTTCCTCCCAGAACTGAGTTAGAGGAGATAAGTGTCTAGTGAGATGCTAGTCAAGGTAAATGGGGCAGAACCACGTCAATAACTGAGGCCTGACTTTCCTGACGATCAAGCCCAACTGCCCAATATCAGGGTCTAAATGGATGCTATCACTCTGGAATGGCACCACCCTCCTTTCTGCATCTGTGTATTTCCCTTGTAAGGGGAAAACATGAAAATCTCCAACAAAAGGGAAGAAAAATGCAATGAAAATGAACTGAAGTAAAATGAGGGTGGCATTGTCACCTTCCCATTTAAAACTAATATTTAACTTACAAAATATTCAACTTAGGTACTATCTAATAATTCATAGTGAAAACTTACACTACACCAAAATATAAACAATGAAATAGCTTTAGTTCTGAATGGTTGGCACCAAGCAGTTGCCTGACTAATTATTTTTCCTAATTACAGATCAAGAATATTTTCAAGGATTATAGAGGTTTAATAAACAGTAAAGTCCAGAAATGCAAGCTACTTTTAAGGATACAATATGAAATTCACAGCACTCTCATACTAACATAATCATCCATTCTGAAGACAAATTTGGAGAAAAAAAAATGATGTAAGTCTTTCCATTATTATACCAAGTATATTATTGGTAAACTTTTCTTTAAACAGAAAGAAAAACAGTGAAGTACTTTCAAAAATGACTACATTTGTAACAAAACCTTTCATTAATTAACACATGTACATTTGAAAGAATGAAAATAGAAATAAACATCTTTTGGAGTGCTTCAATGAAAAATGCATTAGGGATAGAGTTAATATCTAGAGTAGTAAGACATAAAAAAAACTGGATTCCTGTAATAAAATAAAACACAAGTCGAACAATGGATTCTTACACCAAGTAATTACATTAATACTGTATTTCGGCAGAGTTTACAGATAGGCTGATAGCAGACACGGGACTGACAGCTTTGCAGTCGGTGGTCCTAAGGCAGTATAGTATTTGCTATATGGCAAGTGTAGGATAATTACCTTCTCTATTACAGTACAGTACAGTATTGATTTTCTATTGAGACACTGATTCTGTGCAATAAAAACACCTGGATGAATGCAAGCCTTTGGTAAAGTCACTTTCAGTATATAGTTTTAATATTTTCTCCCAGTTCTTCTTTAAGTCATACATGGTGGACCCACTTATACCATATTCAGCATGCTTTTTTTTTTCTCTGGAAAATCTATAGCAAGCTTTTGCATAACTAAGTGCTACTTTCTTGAGGACAGTGAGTCTAACATGCTCACATTTGACAGGAATAAACTCATCATGAGAGAGAGAGTTTGGAATTTATAGTGAGACCTCAAAATGTTTTAATATGTCTGGATATGGAAGGTCACAAGCAAAATTAATTTGTTCAACTGAGCAAGGATGCAACCTTGCGAATATATCTGAGAGGCTCCAAGGACAGTATCATTTACAGATCTGGTCAATTATTTAATAACATTCTTTGTATTTGCTTAGTTTCTTAATTTTCATCAATGATTTATTACATTTTGCAGTAACTTACATGTGCCATAAATGTAAGGTGTACAGAGATACACAACAAAAATGAATCACTATGTTAGCAGTATGCCCATACTGTTACAACAGCCAACCACAGCTGAACTTGTCATGAGGTAGCAATCTCTTCTTCGTTTACACAATACTATTCTAATTTTTCTTTGTGTCTTAAAGTCTTAATATTCACGTTATGTAACATATCATTATACATAGCAGTAAATCAAATGAACCATAAGCCTCAAGCTGGGTAAATGAACTCATCATTACAATGGCCAACCACAGCTAAACTCACTATGAAGTGATATCTTCCATTACACAATACAATTCTCTATTCTTGCTTAATTTTATGGTCTTTATAATTCTTGTATATGTTGTTCCATTATATTCTGCTGTAAATTGCTTGAACCATAAATGTATGGTGAACGTAAATATACATTTATGTACATACAAAAACTTGTCAATAAGTTAGCCGCGAGCCCACACAGTTCCAGAACTCATCATGAGGAAGCAATCTCTTCTTGGATTATATAACAGCTCTTTATTTTTGCTTTGTTTCTTTGTCTTGATAATTGGTTTATATATCATTCTATTACATTTTGCAGTAAATTACATAAAACCTAAAGTTTAATATGAACATGAATATACATGTGCATACTAAATACAAAAACAAGTGTGCCCACTTCCCAAACTATTACAATAGCCAAATGCACCTGAACTCATGAGGAAGCATTCTTTTCATCCATTATACAATGGTATTCTCTACTGGTTTAGTTTCTCTGTCTTAATAATTGCTTTACATTTTGATTTACTAAAATTTGTATTAAATGACATGAAAAACAAAAGTATAATAAATATTTAAACTTGTAAACAGATACAAGTCACTAGGTACAGTGGCCAACTTTGGTGTACCCAAACAACCGCAGCACTGAATGACAGTGGCAATTTTCTGAACCATAGAAATTTTGCCAAACTAAGTCAAATTGTTTCTATTTCCAACACCATGGGAGTTTCCAAACTATAGAATGCCAGTTAAAGATATTTCCCTGTAATCTGATGAAAGCATAAAAAATCAGTCCTTCACCACAAATGTATGCACAAATAAAAAATGCATACAGAGGTCCCTGGCAACAATGGAAATTATGGAAAACCAAGCAAAAGTAAGGTAGACACTTGAACCACCTCTAAGAGATACCCCACTATGCTGTTGTCTGCAGATGTGAATAAGTGCTTGTAAGGTCATATATTGAAAGAAATGACACTTACTATGCTCTTAGCTGCTGGGAATGATAAATAATGTACCTAGGACCCCACTTGAGTTCTCATTGGATAATGATTTTCAGAACATAAGTGACACAAGCTAACTTAAAATAAGAATTACACTGGTCAACAGAAATTTTGTCCCATGGAAAAAAATATCTGTTTCTTAAGTTTATTTGCATGATGAATCCAAATATATTTCCAGAATTTCTCTATCACCCATAGTTTTTTGTTTCAGCATACTCACTTATCATTAAGTACAGTATATATGAACCAGTGCTCTACGGAGCATCTGAAACAAAAAGTTTAACAAAACAAACACAGCTATTTTCATTGTCTGTGAAGTGCAACAGTTTCTTTCTGAAACCACAAGCCTGCACAAATGAGACACCAAGCACCTGCAGAAACACAAATGGAAATGTTGGGACATTCAAACAGTGCCCACTCCAGAGTAGCAGTTCTCTGTCAGTTGCAGACTAGAACTCAACGTGCAAACAGTGCCTTTTCCACTCTGTTGACAGATGGTGCATTTATGTATTCAAGTGTTGTGCTGATACCCCATCCACCATTATAATGCCAAGAAACTGTGAAAATAATCAAAATTCTTTCTGCTACATCTGCAGTGAACTGACATTCGTATTGCAAAAAAACGTTCTTTCACACCCTCATCAAAAAATACTATAAGCTTTACTTTAGTTGTAAAGTGGGTGACCAGAATTAAAGTTAGGCCCCATATCTGTCTTGTCACATGTGTCATTTTACAGTATGGGCAAAAGGTTCATACTGTATACCTTTTGCCATTCCTATGGTTCAGAGAGAACCCAAAGATTATGCTTCAGATTGTTACTTCTGCCTGACAAATAAAAATGGAATAACATGAAAATCCAAGCAAACTATTAAATACCCTAATTTACCATCTGCTATGAGGCCAGTACCTTACAGTCAAGAATTATCTGTGCCAGAGCCTCCCAGAAACAACACTGAGTGATAATGAGTCTGGTGATGAGAAAGCAGACAAAGTAGAGGACAATATGGATCCAATATTTGAAGCAAACTGTTTCAAGTGCCACATTTGCTAAGTCAAAATCTTAATGATCCCATCCGCAATTTAAATTTGTCTAAGAAGCAAACTGAACTTTTGGGTTCCAGGTTAAAGGGCTGAAATCTTCTCCAGAATGAAACTAAAGCTTATTTTTATTGTGACTGCAATCTCGTTTTCAAAGAATTTTTCTCCCTTGAAGATAGCCTGGTTGTTTTACAATGATGTTAGTTCTGTTATGGAGGCACTTTGCCATGAATATAACACAGATGAGTGGTGCTTACTTAGTGACTCATCAAAAGTAAGCTTGAAAGTGGTTCTACTCCACAACGGAAATAGCCATCCTTCGTTCCTCTGGCTCATGCAACTAACATGAAGAAATCATATGATAACATGAAGCTTCTTTTGAAATAAATTAAGAATAGGGATTTAAGTAGAATGTATGTGGTGACCTAAAGGTTGTGGCACTTTTACTAGGAATGCAACTTGGTTACACAAAGCTCTGTTGTTTCCTCTGTGAGTGGGACAGCCGGGACAAGAAAAATCATTATGTAAAGAAAGTGTGGCCAAAACGAACATCACTGACTCCACGGAAGAAAAATGTCATCGATCCTCCTCTTGCTGATCCTGAGGAAATTCATCTGCCTCCTTTGTACATCAAGCTTGGGTTGATGAAGAACTTCATCAAAGGTATGGATGAAACTGGCCATGGATTCACATATTTGAGGAATAAATTCCCCAGTATCAGTGATGCAAAAATCAAGGAAGGTATTTTTATAGGACCACAGATCAGGGAACTGCTCTGAGATGAAAAGTTCAATGAAGAGCTAAAATAAAGTTGAAAAAATTTCATGGCTGTCATTTAAGAGAGTTTGAAAAGATTTTTGGGGGAATCACTGATTAGAAAAGTACGGTGATGTTGTAAAAGATCTATTGACTTCATATAAAGCTCTGGGGTGCAATATGAGTCTAAAAATCCACTTTTTGGGCTCATACTTTCCTGGAAAACTCTGGGCAGTCAATGATAAGCATGGCAAAAGATTTCACCAGGACATTTTGAACATGGAAAAGTGGCACCAAGGAAAGTGGAGCCCCACTATGTTGACAGATTACTCCTCAACACTATGGAGGGATGTTCCTGAGGCCAAATATAGCCAAAAATCATAAACTTCTACATTTTAGAGGAAAGGTTTTAAGTGTAATACCAGCCTTATATATGAGTATGTAATATAAACTTATTGTAAAATTTAATTGCTCTGTCACTTAAAAACCATGCCTGATTGAAAAATTAAAACAGATTCGAATTCTACATAAAAATACTATAAGGTCCACCTATTTTAGTATGTGAGACAAAAAAAATTAAAATTTTGTTGACTAGTGTTATTTTCACAAAAGCTCAGCCCACGCATACTTGGGATAGTAAGGGAAGTGGTTAAGAAAAAAAACATCAGAAAAGGGTAACAACAGGCCCATATCCAAGGATAAAGCAGTGTCCCATAGAAGGAAGCAATATTCCTTGGGGAGCAGTGTTTCTTGGTGGGAAGAGAAGGCGGCATGCACTGCTGTGCAGAAAGCAAGTGTGTGTGATGACTAATTCATGAGTTGAAGTGTACTGAAATGTATGAGTAGTGTGGTGAGTGAAGTGGTTGCAGTATCATTGACAAAACAGCCTACACCTATCTTCAAAAGCTTACCAATAATTTTAGCAAAATGACATTAAATGACCTATTACCACTAGAAAGTACTTTAGGAAAACAACATGCCTGTAGCTGGGGAGGAAGCAGTGTTCCTTTTGGGAAGCAGAGTTCCTTTCAGAGAAAACAATGTTCTTTGGGGGGATAGCAAAGGTGACGTTCACTACTCTACAGACATTTAGTTCCACCAAAGTTCAGCTGTATTCTAGCTTTGGAACAATATCTGAATTATCTTTTCTGTTCTTACATAAATTACACTGTGATGAAACTGGTATCCTAAAAGCTTGTAAAATAAAATTTTTGAGGTTTTGGTTGATGACCTTGTAACTCTGTGACCATCAGCAAATTATTAAACATTTTGTTTACCAAGTTCTTTTATCTTTGTTGGCTGAGATGGTAAGTGCATCTGAAGCCCTACTAGAGGCCATTTCATTAACACTATATTATCCCTGGGAAAAGCAGAGGATGAATATTTCCCGCGTATTCCCTGTGGGCCGTAGAGGGCAACTAAAATGAGAAGGAGTGGAGGGCCAGAAATCCTCCCTTCCTGGTTTATTTTTTCAGAAGGAACAGAAAAAAGGCCCAAGTGAGGATTTTTTCCTCTAGGGCTCAGTCGTCTGTTCTTGATGCTTTTCGCCAACGTGGCAAATGGCGAACATGTATGAAAAAAAATCAATCCGCTCCTGATTTTACTTTTTCAAAAGAAGGAACAGACAAGGGGGCTAAGTGAGGATTTTCCCTCAGCCTCGGTTCTTTATGCTACCTTGCTAACGCGGGAAATAGCGATAACGTATG
>JAYMFT010147932.1:0-12682 GCA_038088735.1 Panulirus argus
AAAAAAAAAAAAAAAAAACACAAACAGACACACACACACAAAAAAAAAAAACACAAACAGACACACACACACACACACGGAAACACACACATACACACACAAACACGTATTCATGACCTTATTCTCCCTCGTGTGAGGGTGACCAGTGCAATGACATGGCCTTGCCCCGCCCTCAGAGATGAAGGACGGGATCTACAACGGGGAGGAGTTCCGCTTCCTACTGCCCAGGCCGCCCCGGAAGGTGGTCCTACTCCTGAGGAACCCCTGGGAGTCCCTGCTGGCCCTCAGGCACTACCACGCCGCGGGACACACGGGCTTCGGCAGCAGCTCCTTCTTCAGGGGGCCTGGTGAGTGGGTTTGGTGTGTGAGTGTGTGGGGCTACATATCTTCATGTCAATTCATTCTTGCAATTATCTCTCCTGTAAATCTCTCGTCCTCTCTCTCTCTCTCGTCCTCTCTCTGTCTCTCTCTCTCGTCCTCTCTCTCTCTCTCTCTCTCTCTAACTGGTCCCGGTCTCCGCAGCGTGGACCAACTTCACCGTGGAGAGGTCCGGGTCCTGGGTCAAGCTGTACACCGCCTGGATCACCCTGCCCAACACCCACCTCCACGTCATCCACTACGAACACCTACAGGTTCGTTGAGCCCGGTAGTGCAGCGGTTAACAGCAGGTACCTACGGTCGCAGTAACAGTAGGTACCTAGAGCAGCAGTAACAGTAGGTACCTAGAGTGGGAGTAACAGCAGGTACCTAAATCAAGAGCAACAGTTGGTACTTAACGTTTGCATTACTCGACTTGACATCAACTTTGCCCTCTATCGAAGAGCATATCTGTGACGTGAGATGGGATTATATATATATATATATATATATATATATATATATATATAGCCTCTATCCCACGCGATTGTCACTCTCTCCTTCCCTGTTCCATTTCCCAACACTATCCCCACTATCCCACCACCACTATCCCTACCATCCCATCACCACTATCCCCACCATCCACTGCCTCACGAGAACTGAGGTCTTCAGTTCATACCCTTAAGTGAGTTCGCTGGATTTTCCATGCATATATCACGATAACACAATCTGTTTTTCCTCCTTTTTGTACCTTTTATGAAAAAAAAAATATTGTAGACTGGGATCTAATATCAGTTTTCTGTGCTCATATAACAGCATAAAAATGGATCAAATGGCCTGTGAGGGTTTAAATGATACTCGGTCTTTGAAAGAGCGGTTGATGTTGTGTTCCGAACGGATCATCTGTTGGTCATTAACCTGTCTAATCTGGGGTTATTATCTACCTTTTTCTTTTTTGACAAACTAATCTACCGTATTGACCTGAAACATAGTACCCTTGAGCTCGGACGTACGACCCTTTGAAAACGATGTTACGACCCTTTGAACTCGTACGTACGACCCTTCAGCACGACGGTATGTATCTTGGGTTTATATAATGACCTGGCCCTTGAAGATCAAGCCATCATACTCAGGAGTCGCACCGTCGTGCTCGAGGGTGGTATCGTCGTGCTCAAGGGTCGTAACGACTTGCTCAAGGGTCGTACCGACTTGCTCAAGGGTCGTACCGACTTGCTCAAGGGTTGTAACGTTGTATAATGATTAAAGTTAACATTCCTTTCCTCTCCTGTCTTACAGCACCGTCTGGAGCACGAGGCCGAGCGTCTCATGAAGTTCCTGGGTCTCCCTGTGGACTTCGGCAGAGTCGACTGCCTCCTCAGGTAAAGTTACCACGGACATTAACGGACACGAACACGGGGACTATGTACGAACCAGCAGCCGAGTGGATGGAGACGGGAAGACTTAAACGAGAGACGTGTGACACTTAAATAAATACCATTTCTATAACTCTCTATAACCTCAAACTTCTTCCAGTGAGTATAGTAAATTCCTGATCCACACAACTGTTGTGAGGGGTGGGTGGGGTATGTGTGTGGGGTTGTGACGACGAGGGGTGGTTCTTTGAACCCCTTTCCCCTCTTTCTCTCTTCCCTCACTTCCCCTCTGACTGAGCTGAATTACTTAAATTTCCCTTGAGCAGACTTGCTATACCCTAGAGCCCACAATGCTATCGTTTCAACGGCAAATACTTATTTACATGTTTACATATTCTCTATCTTATTTGATTGTTAGTTATTTCTGCTACCTTATCTTTTGTTGAAATTGTGATACTCTGATATTATGTCCATCTTTGCACCATCTTCCCAAAGCAGGTCTCATGATTCTGTTGCTGTATCTCCCTCTCTTTTCTCATACTCAGAACTCCCCACAGGTATCCCGAGGGGCGCCTCCGTCGGCCCAAGTACCCGAAGCACCTACAAGGGTACCACTTCCCCGCCGCGGCAGCTTCCATCCTGAAGGAGGGGATGGCCCACGTGGACTCCCTCCTCAGGCGGAGCGGACAGCCTCCGCTCCCCACACACCTCTACACCTTCAAGCCCCTCCTACTCACCCACGACCCTGCAGATGCCGCCTCCCTGCCTCTGGGCGTGGTGCCCGCGGGAGGAGGAGGTGAAGGAGAAGAAGGAGAAAGAGAAGGAGGAGGAGGAGGAGGATAGTTCGGAGGGGTGACGCGACGAAGGGGGGTGACGGAGGAGGAGTCGAACTTGAGCCACTGCAAGACTTTCCCATCGTCACGGGAGAGACTATAAATCGTCAAAGGCCGCTCATCTTATGTGTTTTACCTGTGATTTACGAAACTAGAAAAAGAAAATAACTTTTTTACAGCATAGCCTAGAGGGACCATATTTCATGCTATATAAATATATATATATATGTTAGATCTTTAATATTAGCACAGGGACCTCCATATCTACTTAGATGAATCAATCCTTTCTCCTATTCTACGTGAATCCATTGCACCAAGAGGTTGCTAAAGTTTCATTACCAGTATTAATATTCCTCATTGAAGATGATAATCACTTAACCTTATACAAAAACTTGAGCACGAAGGATCTTGGTATGACTGAAGTAAGACTCCACCGCCCAGCGAGTCTGAGGGAGGAGACGACCTTAAGAATGTGTGTATAATATTTCACAGCCAATGGGCTTTGACACGCAGGTTCAACGATGTAATTACGCAGGTTCAACGATGTGATTACGCAGGTCCAGCGGAACACGGTTGAAAGCGTGGGGATACCTCTTCTAGTTTTCTTTCTTCCCTCATTTTTTTTTCAATAACAGAAGTCGAGCCAATTGGTGTGAGGAGGTGACGACACCACCCACCGCTGCCAGGCTTAGAGAGAGAGAGAGAGAGAGAGAGAGAGAGACCCGTCCGCCATTACATTACGTAAGTATGGAGAGAGTTGGGCCAAAAGGGGTCTGCAAAGCGTGAAAGGAATCGGTCCCATTCTCGTGTGCCATGACCTCTGGATATCGAGTCACGAACCGCCACAGCGAAACTGCTCGTTGAGTGATCGCGTACATTGTTCTAATTCGTCGCAATCACGTGTGTTTCCCTTACATTTGCATCTATTGTTCTTATTCATTACGCCCGAGGGGAGTCATATCACACCAGGGTTTTAAACAACTACCTGGACTCAGCGAATTCCGTAAATGAATAATAAAGTGCCATACGATAGTGCTGTAGAAAAAAAAAAAAGAAAATAATACCAATGTAATTGCACTCAGGAATTTGAATTCCTCTTCACTAAAGAATCTCAAACGTTTGTACTCAAACTTTTAATATCGCCGTTCCCAACGGGGGTTAAAAATAACGCACTTTAAACATCACACTGACGGGGTTACACGACTTACGAGATTGAGCTATAACTTCTTCAACGATCACATAATCAATAAAATGTTGTTGGTACTTTACTAAATTCACTGAGCTGAAGTCCTGTCCTTATTTCAGCGTCAGTATTGCAGTTGAGTGGACTTAATATACTCATTTGGACAGATCTTCATAATAAAAAGAATCTAAATCAATGTTTTCAGATATCAAATTACCGCAATCGTAAGTAAGAAATGGAAGCAAGGTTTTAAATTATAGCAATGAGGTTCAGCTACCGTACAAGGGGGTTGAATTATCGTACATATGGTTTACAATCAATGGGATTTATCATCGTATTCACAGTGTTGAATTACCGTACTCAAGGAGCCGGAATACCGTACGCAAAGGTGTATGATTATTGCACTCAAGGCAACCAATCGCCTTTTGCGTCCCACGTATTGAAAATGGTATATCAAATCTGCTTTAGTTCGTTTCTCTGTGGGCTAAACGTGTCACTGTTTACAAACAAGTGCTTCTCGACCTAGCCCTTTCCTTGGATGATGAGCAGCATATCTATCTATCTATCTATCTATCTATTTAAGAAGACTGCAACAGCGCTTCCAATGGGCACTTTAACGAAATTTCTGACGTCCAAACAATTTGGTGCATTAATTCAGCTCACTGCCATCATCCTCAACACCAGAGAAACTGACATAATTGAGATGTATAAAGTTCCCCCAAGTTCAAAGGAAAAAGAAAAATGAGAATGAAGAACACCTCAGAGGGTGAGAGAGAGTACGTCAAATAGACATTTAGAGAGAGAAAAGGCGAACGAGTTATGGTACAACCTGTTAAGCATCATACCATAGTCTTAGAACTGTTTGTCTCAATGTTTCATCTTCTGTTTCTCTCTCTCTCTGTTTCACATCCTGTGTTTTTCCTTCTTCCTTTTATTTTCTCTCCTTCAGTCTCTGTTTCGTGTAAGAACCATAATTCAACTGCTGTTAAAGAGAGAGAGAGAGAGAGAGAGAGAGAGAGAGAGAGAGAGAGAGAGAGAGAGAGAGAGAGAATCATAATTCTTTAAATGAGATAAGAGAAGAGAGAGAACTAGAGTGTGATGGCGTGTGAGTATTTTGTTTCTCTAAATCAACAATGTTATGTCGACCTCAGCCAAGTAATGAGCTGGGTTCGAGACGCTCAGAGGAGAAAGTAGGGAAACGTTACCCTGTTGAACAAGAGAGTATATGGCCTTTGAGCACGACCCATTAAGGAGGGCGATTCGACCCTTGAGGAATGAGCGACCTGATCCCATCCCCCACCGCTCTCCCTTGTTGGCCCGGCCTTTAAAACAAGCCTTTAAGGGTGACGTGACGACTCATCATCATAACCCTAAAGTCGTCCTGTCGTGTTCAAGGGCCTTTGCTTAGGGTCTTGCGGGTTGTGCTCGGGGGGTGGGGGGTGGGGTGGGGGGTCTTAGTTCAGTGGTCGTACCGTCGTGGTGCCCAAGAGTCGTACCATCCTGCCCAAGAATCGTATCGTCAATGTCCAAGGGTCGTACCTTTGCGCCCAAAAGGTCGTAAAATCGTGCCCATCTGTCGTAGCCTCATATGCCCAAAGAGGTCCAGCTCTTCACATAATCAAAAAAACATATACAGTGAACATTGACTTGGTTCTCTTTAACGATACAAGAGAGTGAAGTCACCTTATAACTTACGGTTACTTAGCTTTTATATAAAACAGTCTATGTCGTCAGAAGTTATCAACAACTGAAAATAAACCTTACTGCACACAAGCCAGAGTATAATTCCAAACCCTCAAGATTAAAACGGTATATAAAGACTAAATATGCTCCAGAGTTTCCGTAACTGATGAAATAAATACTATATTTACTGGGGGGGGGGGAATATATGCAGTAAATTTTTTCTTTCTTTCTCTCTTTCTTTTTTGTCAGAGAGAGAGAGAGACATTCTTACGTCCAGCAATTGTGTCCGCGGCTCATTTCGACAGGGTCCAGCTGATGCAATCGATAAGATTTCAGAAGAACAATCTAATGCCGCCGCGATAGTCTATCACTAAGGAACCAAACATCAGATTTAGATAAGATCTGTTAACGTTCAGTATTTTGTCGGTATATGTTATTTGTGTGCACTCTTCCGGGAAAGGTAAGCCCCTCCCATACCCAGTTGCTGATTTGTTCTCTTGTCCACACAATATAGGTATTCATAATGTATATATATATATTCCTCCGTAAGAGAGAATTATTTTCTTCCTGGTCAGTTTCCTGTTCAAACTACTCTCCGGTGGTAATCAGCACAAGTAACCCTAGCCTGTAAAGGTCAGGCTAAAGGTCGAGGGGTGTTCATTTATCGGACATGACTTTTGCGAGGGTCAGGTTTGAAGTTCAGTGGCTGTCGAGGGAGTAGTCAAGATAAGTTAGACCAAATCCTTAACGAGCCTACTCGAAGGCCACAGCGGTACTGTGTTTTCGGCATGAAAGATGCGTTTCGTTCGTCTGCCAGGGAGACCCTCCTAAGTCAGAAACGGTTGGGTGATCGCCCCCCCTACGGGTGAAGAGGATACTGCTGCCGTAGGAGAAGCAACACCTCGTCTTACTACGGGAAGACCCTTAAGGACTGCAACGGAGCGACCCTGGAATCTGCACTTCGTCAGGCGATAGGGCCATCATACCCAATGGCTGTACATCGTACCCAAGTGTTGTACATCGTACTCAAAGGGTTGTACATCGTACCCAAGGGTCATACATCGCACCCAAAAGGTTGTTCATCGTACCCAAGGGTCGTACATTGTACCCAAAGGGTTGTACATTGTACCCAAAGGGTTGTACACCGTACCCAAAGGGTCGTACATCACACCCCAATGGTTGTACTGTTGTGTTCAAGGGTCATAACGTCGTACTGTTAGGAGTAAAGAAGCTGGCCAGCTTAGGTGAAGAGGTGACAAAGAATCCGAGAAGGTAAAACAACAATATGAAAGCAGAAACAAGTTCTGGGACGTTATAGAGCCGAGAGAGAGAGAGAGAGAGAGAGAGAGAGTGTATTCGCATTCGTTTCCTTCATTACATTATACACAAGTAACAGATTGTGGTAAAATTAGACAAAATACAAGAAAGAAAAAAAAATTACATTTATTTCTCTTTTTACCTTCTCGCGATAAAACAACCGATTTCCTTTCACGAATGTATATATGTGCATGCATATATACCAGAAATAAGAAATCAGGTGGACTCCTGACTTCCAGCGATAATAGCTAATGCAAATACACTTGTAAAGAATAATTTGTACAACTTATTTCTCGTGGAAATAACACAGGAAATTGGTACAGATGGAAACCATCTAATATAATTTGGTTATTGAAAATAATTTTCCCTGCGTTTGAAAATATTCCAATAAATTTTATATATTTCTAATTTTTTTTACATTTTCTCAGAAAGAGCAACAAACTAGGGAAGTATACGCCTTTTCCCGTGTAAAGGAAATAAATTCTAATATATGACAATGGGTTCAGCAGAAAAGGGTTTGTAATTCCATCAAAATTGCGTCTCAATACCGTGTTCTGAACATTGTTCATAGAAAACGTGAATATATTGACATGAAAAGGCACCATGAAATCCTGATAAGAACCGACAATTGTGTGTGGTGACGGGATCCACTTCGCCTTAACCTAACTTGAGCACGACCCTTGAGAATGATGACCTGGCCTATGAGAGGTCACGTCACGTCGTCCTGTAGAAGGGGTCTGTTCTTAATTAACCTGAAGGACTGGCTATTGTAAGTTGTCACGGAGAACGTTCTCATCTCTGTCTTGGCTTAGAGAGATTTAGAAATACGTTTCGTATATGTTAAGGGCAAACTGGACGATCAAATATGTAGACAACTGAACCCGGAGGCTAATGGAGACCCTGTGACATTTGCTGAGGAATCACATCTATACTTTACGAAGAACCAGCTGCATGGCCGCTTTGGCGTCCTCCCGACACTTGAGGGCCTTCGGGCAACTGCTAGAGGCTGGTAGAAATTTATCCCTCAGGTAAGCCAGCGAGTTACGAATCTGTGGTCCCCTTGGGTGCGGATAGATGATGCTGGTATCCGCAATGTGATCGTGGATCACTTTCAGTTTGAGGAGGTCGTTGTCTATTCCATGGCCCACGAGGATGGTCCGACTCCCGACCAGCGAGAGCAGCTTGGAGTGGACGTCTCGTAGTCTGGTGGTGACTCCCGCAAACTGTTCCTTGGTGAGTCCCGAGTGTTCCGTGTTGTAGTCGATGATGGGAGCGTCGGGCAGGACCAGCGTCTCGTACACCAACTGACAGTTTTGGTCGACGACGGAGATGGATGCCACGTCCAGCCCGGCCGTTGTGTACAGCATCTCGCAGTCCAGGGCGTAGATGGACTCTGCGCTGACGCTGGTGTTCACCCCCGTGTTAATGAACCCGGTCAGGTTGTCCGGATCTATTTCTTCGGACACGTGTCGCTGTGCGGTAGCACAGGGCGGGGAGCCGACTGGTCGCTTGCAGCAGTGATGTATTGGTCTGGCCGTTCTCGACCTCTTTCCCCAATGGTGCTCGCACTTCTCCACGGTCACTGGGTGGCCGTCGTCACGAATGCGGTACACTGTCTTGCAGCGTCTACAGGTGCGGGTGTTGGGCCCCGGGATCGTGGTGTTGTAGCTCAAGTGGATGTAATAGAGTTTGGCTTTTCCCCGCTCTTTGTGAGGGCGCGGATAACACAAGCGACGGAGCCTATCCTCTTTCAGTGTCAGGCACATCACACGGTTGTACACGTTGTTGGACACCTTTGACATTCTGCCTTCTTCACAGCGTGTTACCACTTTTACCTAAAAGAAATATATTTATGAATATATACAGATACACACACACACACACACACACACACACACACACATATATATATATATATATATATATATATAAATTTGCAGACGTTGTTAGCAACAATTCATGTAATGTTTCCAATGTTTCCAAATAATCAAATTATTACCCAACATGATTTCTTATTCATTCAAGTTCGTATATATTCACACACATGTAAAACACACACACACACACATACACACACACACGCGTGCACAGCACATATAAATTCAAGAGTTCGTGTGACAGCAGTGAGCCTACAGAACAAACAGGTGATTACAAGTAATTGATTACACAAAGAGGCATACACTACATACATGCTTAAGGCTACGGCATCATCCAATACCAGAACCCTTTTCGACGCAAAAGTAGAGCGCCGGCAGTACAGTAGTGACGGGCGGGGTGTTTGTATTTGCTGCAGAAACATGTAGTTGAGACATCTCTTTTAAGTAGTATTAAACTAGGCACGTAAGGAGAATGTGGGATGTACCAGCCAAGCGTTGGGGTTGAGAGGTATCCGGTCATCTGGCCCGCTTGGCCGGTTGCTGTTTTTAACGTCGGTGACCTGACACCTCTCTCTCTCTCTCTCTAGGGTAAATCCTTTTGTGGCCTCACGAGGGAATGCTCCTCGTTCCGTGTGTGTGTGTGTGTGTGGGAGGGGGGGGGGGGGTGGTGGTGGTACTACTACTACTACTACGCAAGGCAAGGCCTTCGACACCTAACCATGGTAACAAGATACTTTAGGCTGGACCCCCACTTACACAGCCAAGCAAAAAAGACACTTGAGGCTGGATCTCAATTTACAGCCAAGGAAACAGACACTCCGAGAGACTCTGGGCCTTTTCTTCCTACTTGCAGCCGAGGATATAAGCACTCATAGGCTGGAGCCCACCTCTACCGCGTTCTTTGATATCGGAAGATAAGCGACTGAAAATGGAGGATCCCACAGTAAGTCATTCCCGATACGGGAAACAAGGAGTCTCTAGAGCAATGGCCTCAAACCCCTTTAAACTGCGTGTCACCTTCAAAACGGAGGGGACCCTGAACTACACATGCAACCAGCAACAACGTAACGTAAAAATCTTAACTCGTCAGCATCTCACACACACACACACACACACGCAGCCATGCCATAAATCGTCAAAGTACAGGGCAAGCAAGCTAGGACACACTCTTATCTATACACAATCATTTCCTACCGCAACACCACCACCAGTGGGGAGGTGTGTGAGGCATAGCCCGAAAGAGCACCTGCTCTGATAAGTCATACGGTCGTGCTATAAATATATTTAAAAAACACACACGAGTCAGTATCACACGAGGCGCAGCACAGTCTCTCTCTCTCTCTTTCTCTCTCTCTCTCCCCTACCTGCAGAGGTATCAGCCAGCTCTTGGAGGAGGAGGAAAAACAGGCAAGGACGCCGCCGGAGGAACAACTGTCTGACGATGCCGAGTTTCAGCCCATTTTATAAAGGTCTGTCCGTCCGTTCGTCCGTCCAAGGTCCTGTACGAGTATGGTTCAGGGCCTGTGCCTATGTGTTCCCCAGTGACTCGACGAGTATACGTATCGCCCACGACTGTTGCGCGGTGGACGGCGACGCCTCCAGTGTTGCAAGCCTGACTCTAGGAAACGTACGTTGGTTGGGGGATTACGCCACAAACAGTTCTACGTCACCACTTCACTAGTCAGCCACCGCATTGTACCACAGTTTCATACCGTTCACACAAGTTGCATTTACCCAACGCTCTTATGCTCTCGACGCCCCGACCGAACAGATACCCACATTGTACAACTTGCGTAACAGTTTCATACGCGAGCGTTAACACCACACGCTGCACTATATAACACGAATACGCTAATACACGAAGTGGATGATGCACCATATACTTAATGCAGGACTCTGCCTACACACACACACACACACAATTCACCTGCGGTGCGCTACGCTATAGGCCTAACATTACACCACAAAGCTGGCAAAGCAGGCTTGAAATTTCACACTCAAAGTATGACGTAACACTACACCCCACACTTCCTCAAAATTTCGTAAACACTTTCCCTTGTCTTTTCTCTTTCCGTTTCTTAATTCTCTCCACATTTCAATTGGGGCCCCGGCCTTAATGTGGACTTTTGTCCGTGACTGGAGCCTTGAACATAAAAAAATAAAAAGTGGGAAAGGAAAGGTCAGTTGCAGCAGGTTGAAAAATAAGAGACGGCCTCGGCGTAGTTGGTGACGGTGGGCGTCGGAAATGAGGCACCGCAAGAAAATCTCCCAGGAGGATAAAACGCCAGGAGTCACGTAGGGTACTTATATTGACGGAAGAGGCGCCCTCAGGGCGGCGTGTGTCTGGAGTCGAAAGTGGCCAGGACTTCTTGGTGCTGGAGTGATAGTAAACACACATGTTCGTCTTGAACGAGTCAATTTTGCCTAACTGTGCCCAGTTGCCCTGCGGTGATGCCCCGGGTATATAAGAGAGGCAGGAAGGTCAGGTCACGGAGGAGGTCTGGGAGGAGATGCTGTGCCCACAGGGCATCAGAGATTGTCGCAGTCGAATGTCGCAAGCTCCGACCCCTCTCCACGTCGCTGGACTGAGGTTTAGCTAAGTCCGCAAGAGCGGCTCCTCTCATGGCATTGGGTCTGGTCATCTACTTCGTGGAGAATGATTACAGCGGCAGCTTTTTGACCTGCCACCGCCGAGCTTCGAGTAGTAAGTATGCCAGGAGGCGAAGGTCACACGCCTTGACCTACCTTCCTACTTACCAAGACAAAGGCACCGTCAGTACTACGGGACAATACCGAGGAAACCCCAGCGTCGCTATAGTCACTGAATCCCGGAATTAGGAAAACAAATATTCCTGAAATCATTTAAAAAATATGCTAGATCGAGCCCTTTAACTTCAAGCAGGAAATGAAAAAAAAATAGAACGTTTAAAACGGTTAAACTTTCGTAAGAGAATGTGACGAGTCACTTTACCGGCCGTTGCGTTTTAATGACGTCGTTCCTGCGCATACCGTCCGCGCAACTGACTCCTCCTCCCGCCACCTCTTTGTTAGTCTTGTCAGAGTCGGAAATCCCACCAGTTTGCGCAATGGAGAATGCTGCAAATGGTTCCTT
The DNA here is from genome assembly GCA_038088735.1 of Panulirus argus. NCBI lineage: Eukaryota > Metazoa > Arthropoda > Malacostraca > Decapoda > Palinuridae > Panulirus > Panulirus argus. The sequence continues at coordinate 11,736 of JAYMFT010147932.1, forward strand.
GCATCAGGATATCACTGAACCTCAGTCAACGGAAGATTTTCCAGAGAAACACTGAGTTGTGGTTAAACTGCAGCAGCTCGCGTTTTTTTCTTTTTTTTTGAGTGTGCGTGTGTATTCAGGACTCTCAAAGGTAAAAATTACCTTTCACCCGACGTCACTTCTTTTTTCTTTTTTAATTCTTGAAACTTCGCCACTAAAGACAGTGACTGACAGTTGTTAAACAGAGCAGAGGAGATGTGAGTGTGAGGCACAGGTTTATCTAATGCAGTTTTCCTCATCAAGCTGCTGCTCTCTTCGGCGCGTTGGGAACATACGTACTACCAGGACACCGCGAGCAATCATCACCAAGTTGAGCTGGTGGAGGTGGTGGTGACGCTTGGAAAGCGTCGCAAACATCCGTTGCCTCTTTTCCTAGTAGCATTCGAGTCTGGCTCGCTGGTAATTTTGAGATACTCTGTCAGCTGTACATGACGGTGGCTCAGCCTTATTTTAGTCCAACTGTCATTGCAACACACTCGCCAGCTCGCACGCAATGTTTCGCTATCAGAGAGGAGAAAAACAACTTGAATCTCTTCCCTCCCGCAGTGCGGTACCCACCTACGCCTCTGAGCTAGGCGGTTCCTGTCTCGTGCGTGACAGCATCATCCAAGGTCTTGAATGCATGCATGTATAAATTATCTAAATCAATCATTGATCCTATGGAAATTTTCTGTGATAACTGATTACTGACAATGGCTTCATATATATATATATATATATATATATATATATATATATATTTTTTTTTTCCCCATACATATTCGCCTTTTCCACATTTGCGAGGTAGCGTAAAGAACAGAGGACCGAGCCTTCGAGGGAAAATCCTCACTTGCCCTTTCTCTGTTCCTTTTTTGGAAAAGCAGAAACTGGAGGGGAGGATTTCCAGCCCCCCGCTCCCTCCCCTTTTA
>JAYMFT010147943.1:0-12682 GCA_038088735.1 Panulirus argus
AATGACAGAGTTTTGCCTGGAGTCCAGTCAGTCAATCTTTAAGATTTTTACAGTGTACACACTCCCTACATACCCACTAAGGAGGGAAAAAAATATGAGTCTAAACTTCATATGGATGTGGGGTACGATAGCATAACCTATTACGTTGGCACACGTGTGTTTGAAATTACAAATGCAATTAGATTACCCGAAACAAAATAAAAGCAGCACTGTTTTGTATGGTAAACATCTGGTCTAGTTACATATCATTACCGTACACCAGTCCTATCAATATCGGAATGGTCTATCTTACGAGTGTGGAATATCCTTGTTCTGAAGGTCTTTTCAAAGTATAGTTCATTCGTACACACACACACACACACACACACACACACACACACACACACGCACACACACACACACACACACACAAACACACAAACACACACACACACATATATACATATATATCAACGTCACCTTGAATGGACAGTCTCTCCCACTGAACAAAAGACCAACCATTCTAAGCATCACATACGACGCACACATGACATTTACTCCCTATACCAATAACATCAACACAAAAGTAATTCACAAACACTAACTGGCACCAGATTTGGACAAGGAAAAGAATCCCTCAACGTCCTATACAACAATTCATCCGCTCCACTTTAAACTATGCCTCACCAGCTTGGTCTTCCATACTATCAAAAGGGTATATAAAAAAAAGCTGAAACGACACCAAAAAGTAAATTCCCAACAATCACTTGCTGCCCAGCAACCGAAAACGTTCAAGATCTTCACAATGAAACAAAGATCCTCCCAACACAATCCCACCTCAACATGCTCAGCACTCAATCCTATTTACCAGCGTTACATCCCTCCCACCCAAACTACTCTATGACGATCTACCAACCTCCGAGTAAAAATAAAAAGCTTAGCCCTGCCTCATACTTCGGTAACCTCGACTCACAGATCCCCACCCCCATCAATATAACGATGATAAAACACATACACATTGATATAACCCAACACACACTAAACAACCAACCTCCCGACTGTCTTAAACTCCATCCCATCAGAAATACACTTATCAGAAATTACACTCCCTAGACAAGCACAAGATGCACTCTCCCGCTTAAGCTGTGGACATTACCCAACACTATTAGCACCTTTTAACATATCCCAAGACCCTTCATGCCCACGATGGAGCTGCCATAAGGGAGACACCGAGCACTTGCTACTCAGTTGCCCTGCACGCTCTGCACACAGACGCACACAAACAGCATCTCAACACTTTTATGACCTGTGTTCCCGACCTGTGGACGTGGCCAGGTTCCCGAATGCTGCAGGAGCCTCATAGGATAGAAAGAACTTACTCTTGTGGCAATAAGGTAAGGTAAGGTATCAGTTTCAAGGGTTCCACTCTCGGACAGACGTCATTTATCGATTCTAGCTTTGAAAGTAAAAAATTAGGAACTCGAGAAATAGACTGGTTAAAGGAAGAAAAAAAGATAGTTACCCCAAGAGTGGGTCTATACATTGACTCAAGACACTGACAATGTAATATACCATATTTTCTTTTTCTCTTTATGTTGCTTTTTCTTTTTATGTTGAAGGCTCGAGTCTGGGACAAAAGTCCACATCGAAGTCGGGCATTAATTGAAAAATAAAAATCATGAAAGGGAAAAAGTGGCAAAGGAAAGCATTTACGGATTTTGGAGGAAGTGAAAAACCTGTCTTTTGAAATGTGCCAGGTTCATAGTTATTGGGAAAGACAAAAAAGTAGAGCGTTCCAAAATTTCGACGTGTAGGGAAAGAAACAGTTATTAAAACGGCCAGTCCTTGACCTGCCAACGGCTACACGATAATCATGTGAGGCAGCAGCTTGCCGAGTATTGCGTGGTCTAACTAATGGTGTGGGCACACAAGGATCCGGCTCTCGGGAGCAAACACCAAAGTAATAGCTATAGAAGAGGAAAGTGAACCAACATTGCAGCGTTGGGCAAGGGGATCAAGTTTGGAAGTTAGCCTGAGAGAGTTTATAAGTCGGACCGCTTTCGACTCAGCTTTGTCAAGTAAGGATACAGAGCTAGAACCACCACAAATGTGAGTGTAGCATTCTATACAAGGACGAATCAGTCCTTTGTATAAACGGAGCAACTCTTAAGAAGAAAAGAAGTTTCGACATCTAAACAGGAAAACCAGTTTCTTAAAGGCAGACTTAGCTATTCCCGTAATGTGGGGTGTCACAAAAAGAGTGAATGTTACAGTAATACTAAGTATGTTCATTGTCAAGAGGAGGAAATACAGAACCGTCAAAGGAGATACGAGAGTTGTGAGGAATTTTCGACTGAGAGGCATTAACTTCACTAGATTTCCGTGTACCCCACTGAGATAACCTGTCCAAGTCTGTTTACTGAGGAAGCTGTGTCAAGACGAGATGCAGATCTAGTGAGAAAAGAAGGAGCAGAACTGAAGGTGCGGATGAATGCAGTGTTGAATCGTTATGTATGAGTGCATTGGCTTATTTGTGGAAGAGAGAAAATCGACGAAAAGGGAGAAGTTTAGCGGGCAGGACAGAACTTTGATGGCGAAAGGGTAAAAGCTGATCATCAACAACCACAGAGATAGACCGGCGGGAGAGGAAGCTTGATATGAAGGAGCAAAGTGAGGGAGGGAAGCCAAACGAGGGAAGCTTAGAGATGAGACCCAGATGCCACACCCTGCCGAAAACTTTGGAAATGTCAAGGGCAACTACAAAAGACCCCCTAGAATCTTTCAGGGTTGATGACCAGACATTAGCAAGATAGGATAGAATATCACCAGTGGATCTAGCCTTACGGAAGCCATACTAGTGATCAGAGAGAAGACTGATTTTCGAGGTGTCTAAGGATGTAGGGGTTGAGGAGAGTTTCAAAGACTTTTGGAAATGGTAGATGTCAAAGCAATAGGACGATAGTTAGAGGGGTCAGAACGGTCACCTCTCTTAGGCATGAGATGTATCAATGCATGCTTCCAAGGAGAATGATAAGTCCTATTTATAAACAGAAACCGAACAGACGAGTAAGGACAAATGCAAGTTCAGATTCATACTCTTTCTGTACACGGGGATGGAAGCCAGAAAAAGAAGTGCTCTTCGGACAGTCCGAAAAGAGATTACGGGAAGAGTCATAGGATTAGTAAGAGGAGCATCAGGGGGTGAATGAATGTTAGGGTCATCCAAGGTGGAGTTAGAGGAGAAACGGGAGCCAAAGAGAGTTGCTTTGTCAACGGGACAAACAGCGAAAATACCGTCAGAACGTAAAAGTGAAGGAAAGGTAAAGCGACAAAAGGTGTTAGCGATGCCTTTTGCTACAGACCAGATAGACCTATCCGTGGATAACAAAGAGAGGTTATCGCACTTCTTTTGAATAAAGGAATGCTTCGCCTACTGGATAACGCACTTGCAGCGATTATGGGCAGCGATAAAAGCTGAATGGGAGCCAGAGGAAGGAGAGTTTTTTCCAAGCCTGATATTCCTGATCCCTTGCCTGAATGGCCTCAGAACAGGAGTTGTTGAACAATGGATTGGATGAAGAGGTCGTCTTGGAGGAAGAGGGGATATGTGCTTCCAATCCTGTAAGAATAACCTCTGTTATGCGTTTAGCGGAGACAGAAGCATCAACACATAAGAGACAGTAATTTACTCAAGGAAAGTCAGAAAAGAAATTACGTAAGTTTTTCCAGTCAGCTTTGTTAAGGTGTCAGCATTTACGCTTAGAAGGGGCTACTGGAGAGGGAGGTACTGTTAGAATAGATACATTTATGAGTGTGATCAGATGAACCAATTGGGGACAAGATTATATAGTTATAGCGGGATGGACCAGAGGTGAAAAACAGATCCAGAATAAGAGAGTGGTCACAGCGGTCAGAGTTTGGTTAGAGTGGGAGACAATTTGCCCTAAATCATTGAGAAAGGAGAACGTGAGGGCTTCAATCCCTCTACCATCCATGTGGGAGGAATTCAACTATTCCCTATGGTGAACGTTGAAATCCCCGAGGTAGAGGATCTCGGCTTGCGGTAACAGGCGAAACAGAGGAAAAGCATGTTAGTAGGGAGACAGACCTTGAACCACATAACATGAAAGTTTGGGAACTCAAGGTCTTTGAGGCGTGCAGTAGGCGTGTTGGTATTGGGATAAGCTCATTTATTACCTTTGAACTGGAATCGTGGGTGGAGATTAAAGCTGGAAATGAAAAAAGGGAGTAGCGCGAACATCATCAATCAACTGTGTCTCAGAGAGAGGTAAGATGTTTGGAGATGTACGAGACAAATGTTGCTGAACAGAGGAAAAGTTACTAGAGAGACCACGAATGTTGGTATAGTGAATAAAAAAAGAGGAAGGTCTAACAGAGAGGAAAGGTCGTGGGAGTGGCCGGTACTACTACTGCCAGAGCCCTCCCTCTCATTGGCAGTAGAGTCAGGCTGAAACCCAGATATTCTTAGCACCCCATAATGCCGGAGAGTAGGGGCCATAGATTTGTTGGACACTGTAATGATTATACTTAAAACTGTTTGAGTGGACAGGAGTTGTCAGGACTACATATGTAAAAGAAAAGAAAAAAAGCAATGTTTGAGTAGTTTTATGGTGCTCGTAAGGAAAAGATGGTAGGACTAGTCCGGTATTCCTGTTTTCATGAGACAGAGAATAAAGACCAGCAATCCTGATAATGGAGAGTGTAAGATGGTTCCGGGCACCGCTTTAACGCTTCTCTACCTACTCAACAACTTCCACTTTTAGCAGCACTTTTGTTCCGGTTTTTCCATGAAATTTGTATGATATCTATTAATTACTTGATAACGAATGCGCAAATGTCACAAAAAACAAACAACAGCAACTATAGATTCTACGAAATATCACGTGATCTCGAAGAAAACCCCCTAATTCTGTGCCCCACCTTGATATGCAGTGTCCACGTCCGTCGCGAGGATAGAAAATTGCATTAAATTACGATCTGTGACAACTCTACGTCCGTTACAGTAATGTAATGTTCTGCAACGTTTTGAAATCTACGTCCAACAACCACTGCACCGAAAAATCCTGGTGCCACCATGACAAAAGCTGAGCACCGTAAGTTTAATGCATTTTAGTATCATTCGATAATCAAAGGAAAAATATGGCGATAAAAATGCCATAATTTTGTAGAGAGTAGATTTCACTGCTATACTCGTGAAAAACAAAAAAAAAATCTAATAGCAATATTGATATGGTTCAGCGATATATCAGTGAGAAACCTATACTTACGATTCACTGGTAACCATGCGAGTCCTTGGAGCAATGTTTGAAGCTGCAACTCAAGAACTGTTTCGAGTTAAAAATTGTGTCTCTCCGTTTTTATACTTGTCTTGATGAAATAGAAATTGCTTATAAATATGTATGAAAGAAGAGTGTACTATTTCTTAACAGCCTTAATGTTACGTTGTTCATATTGCGTCTTCACTTTAAGCCGAAAATGATCTAAAGCAGAATCTTGAATAACATTCTTTCATTGAGAGATCGGTTCACAAGAAAAACACAAAATACTTGGTAAAGCAACGCCTTATTCCTATAATTCCATAATAGTTTTTAAAACTTTGAATCCCACTAATGGGACGCAATACCTTATACCTATTTCTTAAAAATTTTTGAGGCTTCGTGTTCCACCTAGATGCTTTTTGTGTACCACCAGTGAAACGCATCTCTTTGGCTGAGAAACACAAGGGTTCCAGGACTTCGGGTGAAGCTACTGGGAGAACTCATTATGGGTTATAACGTCTCCGATAAGTGGACTGCCCACCTCTTTTCCAATTCCCCTATATTTCCTTTTCTGATATCTTATATTCTTTCTTCTATCGTTTTTTCTTTTACTTTCCAATCTGTCCCCTAAGTCAAACATTCGTACTTCTGCCTAACAGTAACAACGACGGCAGACATTACCACGCGCACCAGGTCCCTGTTTTCGAATTCCCTCCATTCCCTCTGAGTCAAACTGACCGTCTTGACAACCTTTTCTGAACACCAGACAATGAAACTCGACAGACCATCGAGATGAAACAGTTCAGGAATCAGAGAAGGGACTTAGGTTGAATTATTCTAATGAAAAACAAGCAATTGAACAAGTGCTCTTACTTGATAAAATTGAGTCGAAAACTGTCCGACTTATAAACTGTCCCAGGCTAACTTCCAAACTTGACCCCCTTGCCCTGAACCGCAATGTTGGTTCACTTTCCCTCTTCTATAGGTATTTGGTTTTTGCTCCCGAAAGCTGGCTGCTTGTGTTTCCCCACCACTAGCTAAACCACACAATACTGCTGCGTCACGATTATTGTGTGGCCATCGACAACTCAAGGGTGTGCCGTTTCGATAACTGCTTCTTTCCCTACACGTCGAAGCTTGGGAACTCTATACCTTCTCATGTCTTTCCTAATAACTATGACATGGCTCATTTCAAAAGACAGGTCTTTCATTTTCTCAAAAATTCATAAATACTTTCCATCTTTTTTTTTCCCCCGTTTCTTATTTCTCTGTATATTTCAATTAGGGTCCGGTCTTGATGTGGACTTTCGTCCGTGACTGGAGCCTTCAAAATAAAAAAAAAAAAAAAACTATCCTTAGCACTCAAGCAATCGACCCAAATGTTACCACGTTGAAGGTGTCTGTGGTCTTAGAACTTCAACTCCTGGCAGTTGATAAGCCTTAAGCTCAAGTAAGTAACCAACCTAACGAATCACAGGACTCATTTGAGTAAACAATAAACCATTGCCTTTCCTTCCAAATTAAGTTTCCTTTACGAAATGATATGAACTACAAAGTTGGCAAGTTTCATCAATGTTATACAAATCACTTGAATTCAAAGCGCCAATGTTATGCACGCATGCATCAATTTATCCATATTTTCCGCGATGCAATAACATCTGAAAACTTGCTAGTTTTTTGGACTGTAGAGAGTTTTGCCTTTTGTTAAATTCGTGAAATATTACTACAAGATAGAAATAAAAATAACATTTTGTTTGGTCTCTGTCAAAATGAAATAATGTTTATCTGTAATATATAGTCGGCAAAAAGTGCCGCAACACTTGCCGTGTTTTACATTTTGAAATACAGAACAAAGAGATTTGATATATTCTCTTGTGTGTCTTCATTTCTTGGTTTGCCTTCTCTCGAAGTTTGAGTTTAAGAAGCAATATAAAATTAAATTACAGTCAGATAATACAACACTGAAAGAGTATTCATAAAATCTGGCAGTTCTGAAACTTCCATTTCTGATCAATGACAAAGTTTTACTGCAGCTGATTCAACGCGTTTCCTTCGAGTTTCATGGGATATTGTTTCTTCAATCCATTCTCTGTAAGGATTCGTTGATCTATAGAATGGCCAAAACAGTCATAACTGACTTCCCGTCTGATACAGATATTCATGTTTTGAATCTAGATTCGTATCATTTGAACATTTATGGTCATTCGTGCTCTTTGGTTCTTTAACCGAGGGAATATTACAATCCGTAGGCTTTATTATTTCCTCACGGGTATATAATAATTTTCAGATAATCAGGATAGTTTTGTCAACTTATCCAACTGTTTCAGTCAGCAAAAATAATATATGTTCTAACGATGTTACTCAGCTCTTACATTTTCTAATCGTTTCCTTTCATAACCACATAATATTTAGTTAATACGTAATTCATCCCTTCAGCTATATAAAACATTTTTAATAGTGAATATCACCAAAGTAGTAAGTTACATTTGTTTGTCCTAAAGTATTAATTTTCAACGTTATTTCAGATATCTAAGTCAGAGAATTTGGTACAAGAAAATAAGAAAAAATCAGAAGTACCAACCATACCGAAATAACTGGAGTAACGTTGCTAATTTCGAATTCACCGAACCCGAAGGTAATCATTCTTTTTTTTTTTTTTTTTGCTGACTGTACGTCAAAGTGCTATTGTTATGAGCTCTCACTTTTGTTCAATTTTTTAATAAAGCTAGTTAAAAAAATTCAGTTGATCACGCGTTTTACTGTAGCATAAATATTAACAGAATACAGTTTAATCATACTGATGAATAATTTTTTTTGTAATGATACAGTTCAGTCCTTAACGAGGCGGGGCCTTAAATGCATAATAGAGTCAAGAGTCGGATCGGTTTTACCGTTTAAGTTAGTTGTGTACTTTGCAAGGAAGAAGATATTGATAATTAATCTGTCGTCTCACCAGACCAGCTGCTGCGGATAATAACGCCGTCTCTGTGTTAGAGCATCCCCTAAACACAATGTCTCGGTATGGTACAGCTTATAACACACGCGCACAGAGCTACAGCGAAGGACCTCTCCAGGTTAACTGACGTGGAATACAACAGCCCTCACGCGGATGAGGAAATCCGAGTTTGCTGTCTCATTAACAGCACAGATGACATATACGTGTCATAAACGTATTCAAGATCGTCATGAGGTATCACACTTCCCATCCTGCCATGGTGATATTACCTTTCTGGACGCTATAATATTAACCCTTTAAACAATAGACGGCAGAGGAGTGATGCTGGACCCAAAGGCAAGTCAATCATCCTTCCCTGTTCAAGGATGAGGGATATACTAGCAGAAGCCGACTTCTGCAGTCTGAAACTAGATGACCCAAACATGGCACCGAGACACCTGGCGATGTCCCCGAAATTTTTGAATATTCCAAAAGTTATGCAAGTTAGGCAACTCAGTCTAACACATCGTCCAGTTGGACTGAAAGAAAAAATATGTCACAGAGACTTGCACCACACCAGAGATGATGGCAGCCCGTACTTGAGGAAGTCAAGCCACAAATACTGCCGAATTAACCAGCCAGCCAGAGCAAGCGTCACTCACCAAGACAACAGCTGCGGCAGACGGGTTCACACATCACGTCTCCCCTTCCAAACCAAAAAGAATGGACTCCCCCCCTCCCACCAAGCCTGACTTGGACATTCTTCCCAGAAATCATGAGCGAAGAAAAATAAAAGCCATGGAAAGATGTATAAAGCTGACAACCTATACGTCCTAGTGATTAAGAAAAAAATCATCAAACTCAACAAAACGTCCCGTGAAAATTGAGATGACGTCAAAACAGCGTCAACAGTGATAAGACGCGAGGCACCACCGTTGTCTATATTCCACCAAGAGTTACTTACATATTAGGATAAAACTAACAGGCTCATTAATGTGCACAAATCTGTATATCTTGACGTCTGTCTGCTTAATACACACACACTCTTTTGAACAATTTTGTTGAAATTGTAAAGCGCTCGAACCTGATGATTATTCAACGGTTTTTAATTCATTAGGATATCTAAAAACCGAAGACAGTTCAAGCAGAACTAGTTTACCTTCCTTCAGAAAGTTTATCAACTTATGTAACATTGTCTTTAATTTCTACAATACTTTTAACTCTTACATTATTATAATTTCTTAGATCACTATTTTTGGCATTCTGTTCGTACATATTCCACGGTAATATTGTAACTGCAGATATCAGGTATCACGAACTGAAGTGGGTCTCCTCCCCATTTGCGTAATAATACTTCATCACAGATAGCCATCTCAAAATGGCCATTCTCGTTGAAAAATGAGAACTATTCTTCCTTTTGTTTATCTGTTTAACGTTAGTATATTGTGTTTCCATGTTCCATCTACCATTTACATCTTTTTCTTTTCAATTGTGACCGACATAGCACGAGCAAAACATGCCCCGATCTAATCCATCTCGGGTGAACGAAAAATGTAAAAGGGGAATTCTGGAAAGTACATACCAATCGTGGTTCCACAGGTGTTGGAAGACCTGACCCTTCGAGAAAGAAACGTTGTATGAAGAAAGACAAAGGAAATCACAGGGGTCCGACTCTCGTATGAAGATTGCTTGACAGGGCAAGTTTACCCTCAACATCTGTTGTTTCATCACCAGTGACACCAACATGTTACAGGATATCAGCACAAGTGTACACTCTCGTGCTCTGAATGGATTCTAACAATCTATCCCTGGACTTCCTGGTCTACAGGATATACCGGCTTGTAAGCCGATACAGCTTGGAGTGCACTCTGGGAATCCGGGTAGATCGTAATACCTTCTTTTGGGGATTCCTCAGTCAATTCAAATGCAACCTTGATACCACTAGTTTTGAAGCAAATACTGGAGATTCTTCCAGTAGTTTTACAATACGGGATTCTTCTTCAGTGCCAACATAAAAAAAGTACATAATCACATTTCGAGCCATCAGTATATATTCCCATCCTGTTTGCATGAACATCATCACGCTGGAGTAATTCAGTTTCTTGTTAATACAGAGGCAATGTTGCATGTATTATTTTCATCCGTCTCTCGCAAAGTCTGATTTCAGAAACTTCCCAGGAAGACACCTGAGCGAAATCTACTTCCAAAGTTGAGGTTATGTCCAGACCAGAGTCATTAATGGCATTCTCCAACATTAACACTTTTGTTCCCTCAACAGCAAACGTACTTTTATGAAGGGTTAGATGGCGAATGTTTAAGCCTAAAGAGATACTTTTGACTTTTATTCACAGGGAACCTCGCCAAAAGCTGCCCCCCCAATTTACACTTTAAAAGACCTGGATGGGTTCTGTGCATATTCTTATACCAAGATTATAGACAATATCAGCCCCTGTCATAACTTTATCGGAGGCCAATGAATATATCTGGCAACGATAATTCAGTTCTGATATACATACTGGACCATATAATACCATGGTTCTCCCATCACTTCTCCATTAGTGAAACTATTTTTAAGAATGTTTTATGAGTCTATCACTAAATTTAAGGCTTTTGGTATGAGGGGCACATATTAGTCTTCTTTTAAAAATCCAGCCTAAGAATTTCGCTTGCTCTTCGTAAGGGTTGAAAATACCTTTCAGCCATGAATGTGGAATTGGACGTCTGTTATTTGATCTTGCAAAATGTATAGCTATGGCTTTCCCGTTATGATAACCACAACCAAATTTATCTGCCAAAACAGAAATCTTACTGACAGCAGCTTGCAAATGTCTTACTGCACCTTCAGACGCAAGTAAATAGCAAGTTCAAAAATATGATCTAACACCCCCTGGAACAGTACCCATAAAGCTTTTTTACTCCTTCCTCATCTTCTTTAAGTTTGAGGCTCCTATCGCGGACAAAAGTCCACATCAAGGCCGGACATTAATTAAAATATAGAGAGAATTATGAATGGGAAAAGAAAAAACAAAGAAAAGTATTTATGAATTTTGGAAAACGTGAAAAACCTGTCTTTTAGAATGTGCCAGGGAAAGACATGAGAAGGTAGAGAGTTCCAAAGCTTCGACGTGTAGGGAAAGAAGCAGTTATGAAAATGACCCACCCTTGAGTTGCCGATGGCCACACGATAATCATGTGCCGCAGCAGCTTGCCGGGTATTGCGTGATCTAGCTAGTGGTGTGGGCACAGAAGCAGTCAGCTCTCGGGAGTGAAATCCAAATAATACCTACAGAAGAGGGAAAGTGAACCAACACTGCGGCGTAAGGCAAGGGGATTAAGTCTGAAAGTTAGCCTGGGAGAGTTTATAAGTCGGACCGTTTTCGACTCAACTCTGTCGAGTAAGAATGCAGGGCTAGAACCACCCCAGATGTGAGAGCAGTACTCCATACAAAGACAAATCAGGCCTTTGAATAAAGGGACCAACTGTTCAGAGGGAAAGATATCTTGACATCTAAACAGGACACCCAGTTTCTTAAAGGCAGTCTTAGCTATGCCCGTAATGTGGGGTTGCCAGGATAAAGTGGATGTTACAGTAATACCAAGTACGTTCATTGAGTCGAGGTGAAAATACAGAATTGTCAAAGGAAAGACGAGAGTTGTGAAGAGTTTTCGATGGGGAGGTGGGTAGAAATTAGGTACTGGAGGCATTAACTTAGCTAGATTTCGTCTACCCCACTGATATATCCTGTCCAAGTCTGAGTTTATTGAGGAAGCTTTGTCAAGGCGAGATGCAGATCGAGTGAGGGAATAAGGAACAGAATTGAAGGTGTGGATAAATGCAGAGCCAAGTTGTCAGCGTATGAGTGCAATTGGTTAAATGTGGAAGAAAGGAAATCGTTGAAGGAATAAAAGAGAAGTGTACGGACAGGACAGAACCTTGAGGAACAATACTGTCCATGGACAAAGGGAGGGAGGCTAACATAACCATAGAGATAGATCGGCCGGAGAGGAAGGAGCAAGGTGAGGAAGGTATGCCAGAAGAGGGGAGCTTAGAGATGAGATCCCAATGCCACAGTGTCAAAAGCTTTGGAAATGTCCTGTGCATCTACACATGACTCCCCAAAATCTTTCAGGGATGATGACCAGACATTAATGAGATAGAAAAGAATATCACCAGTGGATCTCGCCTTACGGAAGCCACACTGGTGATCAGAGAGAAAAATGCGAGTTTCGAGATGTCTAAGGATATGGGAGTTGTGGAAGGTTCAAAGACTTTAGAGTAGAAGTCAAAGCAGTAAGACTATAGTTAAAGGAGTCAGAACCGTCACCCTTCTCAGGGATGGGCTGTATCAATGCATGATTCCAAGAAGGAAGAGTTTTGGTTTTTATACAGAAATGGAAGAGATAAGCAAGCTCAGGTGCAAGTTCAGAGGCACACTCTTTCAGTACACGGGGATGGATGCCATCAGGACCATAAGCCTTGCTTGTGTCC